>APFE031252120.1:0-34951 GCA_000404065.3 Pinus taeda
ACACGCTGCCCTATACGTTGGTCTCTACAATCCCTAGATGTAGTCAAGAAGGAGGGCTACGCATTGCCCTATACGCTGGTCTCTACAAGCCCTAGCCGTAGTCAAGAAGGGTTACTATGATGCCCTAGTCGCAGGCCACTTCAAGTGACCGAATTGATGGATGGAGGACCAAGGATCTAGGGCCGAGAAGGCAGGCTGCTATGCCAAGTAGAGGGAAGCTAAACGCTGGAATTTGAGCGGTTGTTTGGGCACGTTGAGGAGGCTGAAAGCTACAGCAAGCTAGGCTGCAGGCCATAGCAAGTTGTTGGAGTTATTTCATGGTTGCGTTGAGAGGATAACATGGCATGGAGGAGCCTCTTCAAGGCTAGCCATAGCACTAGAGGGCTAGTCTTGCTGTCTGTTGGGTTAAGGGCAGTGGCATATACCCTAACCAGAAGTGCAGTCACAACACTAACAATTGGGACAGCAACAATGATGGGACAGCAGCAATGGCATGCAACAATTGGGACAGCAACAATGGCATGCTAAAAAATGGGACAACAACGTGACATGGTGCAGCAATAGCCAATTGGGACAGCAGTACAGTAAGCAAGGTACAACAAGCACATGGTGGCAAGCATGGTGTTGCAAGCACACTGGGCAAGGTGAAGAAAGCACATGGTGGCAAGCATGATGCTGCTATTACATGGGACAACAATACGGTAACATGGTACAACATGCCACATGGGATAGCAATGTGGCAACGTGATGCAGCAATGGCACATAGGATAGAAATTGTACATGATGCAGTACAGTGAGGTACAGAATGAGGTAGCACTGGTGAGTGCAGCAAGATGATAAGGTACAGCAAGATGTTGCAGTACAGGAAGGTGCAACAGTATGATGCATGGTAATGAGGTCTAGCACAGTGATGATGGGTGCAACATGATGATAAGGTGCAACACAATGATAGGTGCAGCATGGTGATGCAGTTATCTTGGTGAATCAATTGAAGTACCATGTCTTCAATTGAGTTCAGCTACCTTATGTATCATCTTCTTAGAGATGATCGATGCTCTTATTTAGATAAGTCAAAGTGTTGACTTTTGTTGTATATGTCCTCTCTCTCTCTCTCTCTCTCTCTCTCTGTTGAACTATTGAAGAACATATAAGAAGAATTGATCAAGGGTTTCCCCACATTGGGGTTTGTCCCTCGCTAGCGCCACATCTTGTGTCCTCTTGTCTTGGCTTGTCTACTGCAATTTATGTTTATGTTCTATTTGCAATTTACTTTAATGCTGATGTGATTGCTAATTTGGAAAAAATATTGAGCTAACTGTGAAAATTGAAATAAATTGCTCTAAGCATAAAACGTACCTAAGCTTAACAAAGTACCTCCCTAGCTAAGGAGGAGTGTTGAGATTTGTAGCTTGGGAGGTACTCCAAACCCTAGGGTGCAGGGTTGTGGAGGAATTTGACCCACATGGGCTTTGTGGGCAAGAGTACCCAAGTTGTAGGCTTTGCACCCAAAGTTGTGGGTGTGAATCCAAGAGGTATTTTAAAAATTTGATCATGGTTACTTGTGTAGCACCCTTAATGGAGACAGGCGCTACTAGGGCGGCTATGAAAAGGTTTATCAAGTGAGCAAGAATAATGTTATTTGTGTGAGTTGGGCTTGTGACAAGAACTACAAGTTGGCTAGGCTTGTAGAGGTGCCCTTCAAGGGTTATTCGTTACACCCATGAGATCATATAAATAGAGTAGGCTACCATTCGATCAAGGCATCCAAGCACAAGAGCAAATTCGTCATAGTGGGAGATTTCTAAAGTTTTGTGGTAGTCGAATCCAAAAAGTTCCATCTGAAGTGAAGGAGAAGAGCATTCGCATCTCTCCTTATGATTGGTAAAGGCAGAGTAGAATAGGAGGTTAGTTGAGTGTTTTAAGGACTAAACTATGCATGCATTGGAGGTTGATTTGCTTGGAAGATAAGGGCCTAATATTTTATGTTATGTTGTAGGTGGGACCAAGCCCTAGATTAGTTCAGTTCTGCTTATTTCTTCTTACTTTCCTTAACCTCAATATTTGCTTGTGAACTTAATTAATCTTCTTTATGTTCTTTAGCTATCTTTTCATCAAACAAATATCAAGAATGAAACAACAACAAAAGAGACAGAAATTAGGCTCTCAGCGAGGGAAAACCCCCTCTAAGGGGAAAACCTGGAAAGCTCTTCTCTTCTTATAGAATTTGGTTCAATTGAAACACAAAGACAAAAACCTTAGACCAAGTCCTTCTCCAAGTACAACGTCAGCCCTCCAACAAGTCTTTCCCTGATTCTGCACCGACCAGCAACTCGTTCTGCAACTTCGACCTGCCAACTTCAATATTGCAACTCGTTCTGCAACTTTGACCCTGTGTTAAGGTCCAACCCTAACCCCCTTATTTATGTAATAGGGTCGAGTCATAGTTATAATAGTTATAGTTAAGTAAAGAGTCAATAAAGCCCATATTAATAATTGTAAGTGGTTGACCCGCATTTAAAGAAGGGACCACAATTAGTTGCCAATGGGCCATGGTATTAATAAGAACCTTGGTATTGACCCATGGTATTGCATGTATGACTCCTATATAAAGGATAGAGACTCCCCTCGAGGAGCATCGTGTCTTATTTTGTAATTGAGCCCAGCTCTATTGGAGGTTGCCCCCTCGAAGAAGCAAGTGAACATTGCATTCCTTTCTGAATAATAAAATACTAGTTGTTCTTTCTTATTGTTTTGTGTTTTGGGTATATTTCTTCGCATGTTTGGTATTTTGGTATCTTCTCATAGGTCAAGAGCATAACAAGTGGTATCAGAGCGCTTTCTAGGGCTGGTGGGATCTCCATTTTTAAAAGAAAAAAATTTGGCTAGAGACGTGTTCCGACGTCTTTAAACCATGAGATCTATCATTGAGCGCATAAACCAGCGTATTTGGGGAGGCATGCACGTAGGAAATACAAGAGGTGGTCACGCTTGTTGGACTCCCTTGTAACCCCTGTGGGTACCCCTTCGAGTAGTAGCGCATTAGACAGAACCGTGCACGGACTGTCTTCCAAGTGCCCTCTGGGTATATCGGAAGCCCCCTAGGATCTCTTGAAACCTTGCCATAGATAAACCGTCAGCCGTCTTACTGCTACAGTACACCGAGAACAACACTCGAGGAGACTACTCACGCGTACGATAGGGTAGTCAAGTTGTACGGCTAAGGGTACGGTTAATCCTCCTTGGTTAGTGCCCTGAAAGATTGGGCCGAGTACTACTGTCCGACCCTTATGTATATTGCGATCTGTAGCACCTGACACTCCTTGAGACCATAGTTCCCTTGTCTCTCTCTAGATCACGCATCCTCTTTGCCAGATCTGATCTAGCAAGTGGGGTTTTGTCACAACCACAACAATCAGTTCCGTTGTTCAGATCTATCAAATCCGCCAATTAGATCTATCAGATCCACCATTCAGATCTAGCAGCAAGGGTTCGATGACGGCCCCATTCCTACTCATACTCTGCAATTGAGGGTTAGTTGACAGATCAGACTAATTGTGTGGGCTCCTATACCTGGGCGTGATTCTCGCAGGACATTGGGCAGAATTGACTTTTCTGGGGTTCGGCTACTGCAGTATTCCTAAGCGAGGAGTAACTTTATCCATCAAAGAGTCGCTGAAGCAGTGCATTGTTTTCTAAGAGCAGTCTCTAATTTCCAGGTCCAAATTGTTGACGGGGGAAAATGAAAAGTGAAGGCCGTAGCGAAAATGTCAAACTTCAAATGGGGCATTATCAAGTTAAAGACCCACATGTTTTCCATACACATGGGAGGGTGTGGCATTGTCTTGGTGGTGAATGGCTCCGCACACTGGGCCCAATCACAATGGATTTCTAAGAGTTATATATGAGCTTTAAGCAGAACAACCACACACATACCCTCCATGGACTCAAGCGGGTGCTCCTTCTATCATGAGCGCGCATAGGATGGAAAAATTGTTAAAAAAGGGCCACCATGGAGTTATAGCCCAATTTAATGCCATCCAGGCCTTCGAACCCACTTCTCTTCATATTCATCCTAAGATACAACAGATCTTAAACAACCATCTAACAGTCTTTGACAAGCCTCATGAGCTTCCACCCTCGAGAGGGGAACATGATCATAGCATTATTGTGGTCCCAGAGGCCCAACCACCAAATGTGCGCCCATATAGATATCCGTTCGCCCAAAAGAATGAAATTGAAAAAATCATCAAGGAACTCCTGGAAGCAGGCGTCATTCGTCCTAGCATTAGTCCTTAGTCATCGCCTGTGGTCATGGTGCTCAAGAAAGATGGGGAATGGCGTATGTGTCCAACTTCAGGGCCCTCAACAAGTTGACAGTCAAAGATAAATTTCCCATCCCGGTTGTCGATGATTTGTTGGATGAACTAAATGGGGCTCAATTCTTTACTAAGCTCGACCTTTGCTCGGGCTATCACCAAATTCGCATGAAAGAAGTAGACATTCCAAAGACTCCTTTCCGAACTCATGAAGGCCATTATGAGTTCTTGGTCACGCCATTTGGTCTTTGTAATGCCCCACCCACTTTTCAAAGCCTCATGAACCACCTGCTCAAACCATATCTCAGAAAATTTGTCCTTGTTTTCTTTGACGACATCCTCATCTACAGCTGCACCTGGGCCACAAATCTTCAGCATGTAGATCTGCTCTTGCAACTGCTCCGGAAGCATAAATTATTTGTCAAGATGTCCAAGTGCTCTTTTGGCATGGAAGAAGTTGAGTATTTGGGCCACATTGTGGGGCGTGAAGGTGTTAGGGTAGACCCCAAAAAGATCCAGGCAATGCAGGATTGGCCTCAACCAAAAACCTTGAAGAGCTTGGGAAGATTTTTGGGTCTCACAGGCTATTATCGCAAATTTGTCCGCAATTATGGTCGCATTGATAGACCCCTCACTCACCTTCTCAAGAAAAATTCATTTCTCTGGAATGATGAAGCGCAACAGACATTTGTAGCTCTCAAACATGCCATGTGTTCCACCCCCTTATTAGCACTACCTGACTTCACCAAATCTTTTGTGATTGAATGTGATGCTTCAGGTACGAGTATTGGGGCGGTCTTAATGCAGGAAGGTTGACCCTTGGCCTTCACTAGCCAACAACTAAGTGGGAAAAATCTAGGACAATCTACCTATGAGAAGGAGATGATGGCCATCTTACATGTAGTCGATACCAATGTTTTAAAATTCGGCCGATTCGAAACAGAAACGGCCAAGTTGATCCGTTTCAATGCCCAAAATTGTGACTCGGTGGATGAAACGGTTCGGGAGGCTGAGTCAGCCATGACTCAGCGAACTCGGCCATTTCCGTATTGACTCAGCCAAGTCATAACCTGCGGCCCGTAACCCCATCAAAACAGCGATTTGTCATTTTTTAAATGAATTTTGAAGTGTTTGCTGATTGGATTCCAATGTGTTTTATGAATTAGTTAAATGTTATTTGGGGTCCATTTCCCCTTCCCAAACCCTATTTAACACACTCAAATGCTCTCATTCTCTCACAGCCATCTCATGCATTTGAGTGAGAACTTCTTTGAGTGAGTGAGAAGTTCTTGAGCTTGTTTTTGGAGCAGCAGTGAGGAGTCTTGGGCAAGCATTGTAGCTGGAGTGGGGAGCTTCTTTGGGAAGCCATTTGGGGCAGCATTGAGGAGTTGATTCTTGGAGCAAGCTTGAGAAGGCAGTTTGTGCCTGGGGTCTTTTTTTTCACCTCTACAAATCTATTTTTGCTTATTAAATTTTAGGTGCATATCTAGAAAGCCTAGAGTGTTTTTTGTCAAAGAAATGAACACTGAATCAATGTTCTTTTTTTTTCATTTTCAGATTGTTTGCTTTCATTTCCTAGTCAAAAAATGGCACCTAGAGCGAGAGATCCTGCTGGGGCATATGTTGAAATGGTTGATAGTCAAATGCAATGCAAATTTTGCCATAGGAAAATTAAGGAAGGTCCTAGGGGCATTAATAGGCTGAAACAACACTTGGCAGGGATTAGAGGCCAAATTACTCCATGTACCTCACCAGAAATTGGGGAGATTAGGAAGCAATTGTTGGCCAGCTTTGAGAAATTTAAAGAAGATAAGGCTAGGCAAAGAGAAATAGAGGCTGAAATTGGGAGGAAGGGGGAGATACAAAAAATGATGGCTACCAACCCCAATTATGATTTTGAGGGTTCTTCCTCTATCCCTCAAACTGATACATCCAACCCTTTCCGATATGTTCCTCCCTCTTTTGGTTCTGTTCAATATAAGGGAAAGGGTAGAATGAAAAAGGGTGATGTGACTATCAAAAGTTATTTCACTCCCTCCTCTCCATCAGATGCACATGGTCCTCCAGTTAGTAAAAGTCAAATGCAGCCCATTTTAGATGACCATTAGGAGAAAGAATTGAGGGAGATTGCTTGTGTGTACATAGCTAGATGGTGGTATGATGCTGATATCCCCTTTAATGCTTCTCATTCACCATATTATGAGCCTATGTTTGATGCCATACATGCTAATGGAAAAGGCTTCAAAGGCCCCACTATGCATGAGCTAAGGGGGTATCGTTTGCAGAAAGAGATTCAATCCATTAATGAGTATTTCAAATAGTTCAAGGATTCATGGGCAAGAATAGGATGTACCATCATGTCAGATGAATGCACTGATCAAAGAAACCATACCATCATAAACTTTCTTGTCTTCTGCCCACACGGAACCATGTTTTTAAAATCAGTTGATGCATCTGATAAGGTAAAAGATGGCCACTTGTTGTTTCAGCTATTGGATCAGGTTGTTGAGGAGGTGGGGGTGGCTAATGTTGTTCAAGTCATCACAGATAATGCCTCTAACTATGTTCTTGCTGGTAAAACTATTAGAGGAAAAACACAAGACCATCTTTTGGACCCCATATGCTGCACATTGCATAGACCTCATGCTTGAGGATATTGGAAAAATAGATTGGGTCAAAAACACTGTAGATCATGCCAAAAGCATAACAAAATTTATCTACAATCATTCACTGATTTTTGAGCCTCATGAGGAAACACACTGGGGGCAAGGATATTATTAGACCTGCCATCACTAGATTTGCTACTCATTTTTTGACATTGCAATCTATGCTTTCCCATCATAGAAACTTGCAAAAGATGTTTTCCAGTGATGAATGGAATCAAAGCAATTGGTCTAACAAACCGGAAGGCAAAGAATTGAAAAAGAAAGTCTATGAAGAAACGTTTTGGAAAAAGGCAGCAGAGATTGTGAAGCTTGCTGAGCCACTAGTTAAGGTGTTACGGTTGGTGGATGGGGAAAGGTTGGCTATGGGCTTCATTTATGAGGCTATGGATCAAGCAAATGAGCAAATAAAGATGGTATACAAGGATAGAGTGGCAAAGTATGGGCCCATTTGGGCAATCGTTGATGAAAGATGGAACAATCAACTCCATCGCCCTATACATGCAGCTGGGTATTTTTTGAACCCACAGTATCATTATAAAGCTAAGGAGTCAGGAGCTTTGAGGGGGGAGGTCAGAGATGGACTAATTGATTGCATTGATCGCATGATCCCATTGGAGTCTGATCAGCTGGAGATACACCGACAGGTCCCAACCTTCAGCAATGCCTCGGGTACTTTTGGGAAGAACCTAGCAAAGATTGCAAGAGAAGCAGATGAGCCAAGTAAACAAAAATTTCAATTTTCAAATTCTTAATAGTTTTACTTTTTTTTAAAGTTTGTTAAATTGTTTATAATTTGAAAGTTAGATATAATTTGTAATTTTGTTGAGCTAACTCTTTACACTCCTATATTTTTTGCAGCACAGTGGTGGGAGGCCTTTGGTGGCCATTGTCCTGAATTGCAAAGGTTTGCAATTCGTATTTTGAGTCAAACTTGCAATGCAACTGGGTGTAAGCACAATTGGTCTGTCTTTGAGAGAATTCACACAAAGAGGAGAAACCATTTGGATCAAAAACGATTAAATGATCTAGTTTATGTCCAATACAACCTCTGACTCAGACGAAACCAATTGCTGAACAAAAGACCTGATTCAGATCCCATTGTGTTGGAAGACATTGATCCAACATCAGATTGGGTAGTGGAGAGTCATCCAGCAGAGTTTGATCATGATGAGGATCTTGATTTAGATTTAGATATCGAGGCATCAGTTGAACTTGAACATGCTATTCAGTTGAATGCAGATCCCGATCCACCAGCCTCAATCTCACAGCCAGCAAGGACTCCAGTTGCAGGTGCTTCCTCTGCTCAGCCACGACAGAAGCGCAGCCGCATATCTACTCTATCTCAGCTTGCATCTGTTGCAGTTGCACAGCCTGCTAGTGGTACCACTTCTACAGTTGCAGTTGGAGATGATGATGATGATGAGGAGCCATGGGGCCCCCTGTCTGACTCTGATGATGATCCAGAGATTGATCGACATGATCTTGGCTCCTCTGGCAATAGCTACTAACCAGTAGTACTAGTACCAGAGTTTGGTCATAGTTTACTTTTGTTGTAGAGGTCATTTCTAGCCTCATTGGTTATGTGTTTTTTGTTTCGAGTCTTTGATCATGTATGACAGTTGACTATGTATTGCCATTGGACAGTGCACTGGGTGCCATTTTGATATAATGGATTGGTTCATGAGCCTACTTTGATCATATGTTGTCTTCCATCTATATTATAACGCTGTGTGTTTGGAAACATGAATGAAAACCTTTAAAATTATGTTTAAAATCTTTAAAATTATGTTTTTTTATTAAATAAATAAATATTTAATGTATTTTTTACAACGACCGAGTCATTGAAATCGAGTCGGCCCAGTCGATAACGAGTCAGAGTCGGAGTCGGAGTCGATACTTGGTCGAGTCGGAGTCAGAGTCGGAGTTTTAAAACATTGGTCAATACCTGTCGACCATACTTCTTGGGACGACGTTTCCAAATCCACACAGACCATCAAAGCCTTAAATATTTTTTGGAGCAACGATTATCCTCGCCACAACAAAATAAATGGCTCGCCAAAATGTTGGGATATGATTATGAGATAATTTACAAGAAAGGGCGCAAAAATGTCGTAGCAGATGCGTTATCACGCCAATTTGAGGAGGCAAGCAACCCTGCTCGCAATGTCCCTTCCCATTCCAGAATGGATTGAAGAGGCTCGCAAGGAATGGTTTTCACATCCTTTGCTCTCCCAACTCATTAATAAATTGTAGGCGGATCCAAATTCCACAACGGGCTACTCTTGGCAGGATGGGATTCTTCGCTACAAGGATAGAATCGTGATATCACCAACATCCACCGTCAAAAGTCGCAGTTTGGCAGAGTTGCCTTCATCTCCCACTGCAGGCCATTCATGCTTTCAGAAGACTTATGCTCACATTCGATGTTCATTCTTTTGGACAGGCATGAAAAAGGACATTCTTATTTTGTAGTTGAGTGCGACGTATGTCGGCACCACAAAGGAGAAACAGTCAAATCCCCAGGCACATTACAGCCATTACCCATCCCAGCCTCGATCTGAACGGAGGTTTCTATGGACTTCATTACGGGTCTTCCGAAGTCATGCAACAAGTCAGTCATCATGGTGGTTGTGGACAGACTTTCTAAGCATGCTCATTTTTGCACCCTACCCCACCCTTTTACACCGACTTTGGTAGCTCAATCTTTCATGGAGCAGATCTTCAAATTGCATGGCATGCCCACTTCCATTGTGTTTGATCGTGACCCGATCTTCACCAATAACTTTTGGCAGGAACTCTTCAGGCTACAAGGTACCCAACTACAACACAGTACTTCCTATCATCCCCAAACTGATGGTCAAAATGAAGCAGTCAACAAATGTCTGGAGACATACCTTAGGTGTTTCACTTAAGAAAAGCAACATCTATGGGTACAGTGGTTACCTCTAGCCGAATGGTGGTATAACACTAATTATCATGCCAACACCAAAATGACTCCCTATGAAGCAGTTTATGGTCAACTCCCTCCTTCCCCTACTTCTTATATCAAGGGATGCTCGAAGGTAAAAGCAGTGGATCAACTCCTACAGAACTGAACAACCATGCTAGCCCACCTCAGAGAGAATCTCCATTAAGCTCAAAACCACGTGAAGCAACAGGCAAATCAACATCGTTTAGAACGCCAATTTCAAGAAGGGGATCCTGTATTTTTGAGGTTGCAACCATATAAGCAAAAATCACTCAAAGACAAGGGTTGTCAGAAATTATCTCCAAAATTCTACGGATCGTATCAAGTACTTCAGCGCATCGGAGAAGTCACCTACGAGCTAGCTTTGCCACCCATTGCAAAAATCCATCCAGTCTTCCATGTCTCATGCCTTGAGAAAGTGATTGGGAACCATTGCAGAATTCAAACCAGTCTACCAGAATTGGATGAAGAAGGTTCAATCTAGCTCCAACCTAAACAGGTTCTTGACACGCAATAATGGCACCTGTGCGACCGCATGATCAAGGAAGTCCTCATCAAGTGGAAAGACACCCCTCTGGAAGATGCGACCTGGGAACCAACCACTATCATTCAGTAGTTTCTGCAGCTTCAGCCTTGAAGACAAGGCTATTCTTATGGAGCAGGGCATGTTAGGGTCCAACCCTAACCCCTTTATTTATGTAATAGGGTCGAGTCATAGTTATAGTAGTTATAGTTAAGTAAAGAGTCAATAAAGCCCATATTAATAATTGTAAGTGGTTGACACACATTTAAAGAAGGGACCACAATTAGTTGCAAATGGGTCATGGTATTAGATAGATGGTATTAATAAAAACCATGGTATTGACCCATGGTATTGCATGAATGAATCCTATATAAAGGATAGAGACTCCCCTCGAGGAGCATCATGTCTTATTTTGTAATTGAGCCCAACTCTATTAGAGTTGCCCCCTCGAAGAGGCAAGTGAACATTGCTTTCCTTTCTGAATAATAAAATACTTGTTGTTCTTTCTTATTGTTCTGTGTTCTGGGTATATTTCTTTGCATGTTTGGTATTTCGGTATCTTCTCGCAGGTCAAGAGCATAACACCCTGCAACTTCGACCTTGCAAGTTCAAAGGAAACCCTAATTTTGCCTCCTAAGACCTTCCTAGAGCAAGATAGCTCTTCCCAAGGTCAACGAGGTCAAGGTAGGGTATTCTTCCTTCCATCTACAAGATACTACACTTCGTCCACCTGCAACTTCAGCCTCTTTCTACAGCACGAGAAACCCTAGAACTTTGCAGGTGTGAGAGAGATAGAGCCAAAAACAAGATTTTTCGTCCTTCTTTCTTCTCTTGGACCTTCACTCTTCTTTTTCGTGCTTCCCAACTACAGATTGAATTCTTTCTAGATAGATCGAACTTCTTAACTGAGTGACTACTAAATGAGGTCGAACTACTTTGTTCTATAGCCTTTCCAAGGGGTCGAATTCCCTCCTTTAGGTCGACTGTAACTGTTAGGGCCAATTGGTACTTTTGGATTTTTCAGAACTTTCTATACTCAAAAATAATTATTTTTACAATTACATTTTGCCCGGAAGGGTCTTGAAAACATGATGTTCACTTCTTTGACTCATGACAATAAATCCTAAGACCTAACAAACCCTAGAATCATGAAGAACATGCTTTTACCTAGAAGACCATCAATAAAGGGCATGAAACCCATGCTTTAATAATAATAACTTTTTCTTTTCTTCTCTTGTATGTTAAATAGAATACATATTGAAATGAGTACAACAACAATTATGAAGACCAAAACTAGTTACATTTTCAATAGCAAGGGCTAAAATAGTTGTGTGAAGGAGGTTGTGTACCAGCACAGCAAGAAAGCTCTATTAGGAGGAGTCAACGCAAAGATTGGAGGTGATTTTGGGGTCTAGTTGTCAACTAGCATGGTTCCCTAACCAAGTCAAAAAACTTAAGGGTTGTGGCTTGTACAAGGCCGAGCTTAGTGGCAGAAAAAGTGGCCGAATTCAAAAGTGTTATCTCCCTTGTTAATGATTTTTGCTAGGTGTTTGGTGGTCCAGTTTGGGACAATTTTGAGAGCATCTTTAGAAGTTGTTTGGAGGGTAGTTAGAAGGTGTCTTTGGTGCCATAAGTGCATACCTGTGAAGGAAAATAAGTTTGTAAGGAGTGGCAGAGGTATTGGACTAAGGGTTGGCTCTTTGAAGGACAATGGTAGGCAGCCAAGTGGGCTAGTGTATCATCCATATTTCACTGTTGGAGAAGGACATCTTTAATGAGAAGAATGGCAGCCTCTGTACCCTAGATTTGTCATCATTGTAGCAACAGAGGAAAGCAGAAGTGAGCAGCCAAAGAGTTGTTCAAAAATAGAGTTGTGAACAGCTAATAGAAGTCCCTACGTAGTGACATCCTTGGTGGACAAAGGAGCATCTAGAGGGCAGAGTTGTTGAATTCGTGTTCAGAGACCTAAAGTACATGTGATCATTGATAGAAGCAGATTGGAAGATCTGCAGATTGGAAGCATAAGGACCAACAGTGTTCAAACTTCAGGGTACGTGGACTGAAAGGAGTTGAGGAGCCAGGTACATTAGCAAGTAAGTCAGTTGTATCTTGTTCATGGTAGATTGGTTGTCAAAGGACTGACACCACGCCCTATTTCTATTCTTGTATCAGTGATTGTATGAGGGTCATGATCCCTGGTATGCGAGCCCTAGACAGTTGTATTAAAGAAGTTGGGTTAAAAAGGTAAAAGGTTGTCTATTGTGCACTAGTTGATTTAATGTTGTGTTTATTTTGTTGAGCAAAGTAGTCTTGTTGTGGCATTTGAGTTGGTTGCGTCAAAGATTGTACGACGTAAACCTAGATTCTCTAGTGATGTTCAACATTGGACCACTATGGTTCCAACCTGGCAAGTTTCACATCAAACTAAAGAAATTTCAACCCCCACTCCAGTTATCAGTTTTCCTTATCACTCTATGCATTTAGTTTTAAATCCAAGCACGATAAAAATTCTAAAATCTGGAAATGATAATATTTTTCTAAAAACACAAATTTACAGATTTCACAACTGTTGAAATTGCAGCGATAAAACACAGCAAAATTATGACAGCCACGCACAGAAAATAACACAATGATTTTTGGTCAATGTGACCCTGGAAAAACCCCCTACAACTCTTGGGGAAAACTAGTTTGATAGCTCTTCTTTATTTCTGAAAATGCTTTTACAGATAAACTGAAATACACAGTAAAAATTCCAGCAACCACAAATTACAATTAATCTCGATTTCCGTGTTTGAACTCCACCTCGAAAATCATGCCAATCAGCAAACAGCCAAAACAGAGTTTTCTAGAGCAATAAAACAGGATTAAATTCTATACGGCCAACCTCAAAAAATGTGCCCATAACTTCTTGTCCCTCTTCCTCGATTTATGTGCCTTTCTCTTGTTGTACGGTTTTTCCTTGGGATGTGTGCCAATAAATGTTGCTGCCCAAATTTGCTAAAATGTCTTCTTGCTACTCTCCTTCACTGTTCAAAAATTGTCTCCTTGCTCTCTCTTCTCTTTCTCTCAAATGCTCATGAAATAATGAATTGATATTTTCCTCTTCTCTTCTCCTTTTATTCTCTAAATGACCTTTTGGGTTACCCTAAGATCTAATGGTTGAGATTCATTTAGATCTAGGGATGAGAATAAATGCGTATTTAATTCTCACTTTCTATTTTTTAACTCACCCACTTAAATAAACGTCCACTTAGCCTTTTATTTCCATAGTCACTTTTTCACTTTCTAATTCTTCATTCACTTTAATAAAGTCACCTTTAAATTAAAATGTAACTTTACCACATATAAAGTCACTTTTAAATTAGAATGTAACTTTACCACTTATAAAGTCACTTTAGGAGAAAAGTAAAAAATAAATTTGGACACTTTTCCCTAGGTCAAAGATCAAAGCCTTAGGGAACCACTTCTCCTCTGGTACCCAAATTTTAACACTCACTCTTACTGAGGAAAGTGTTTGTCACCACACCCATCTTGTCCCTGAAGTATACATGCTTGTCCCGTGGTAAAGCTTTGGTGAAAATGTCTGCCACCTACTCATTTGTGGAAATGTACTCAAGCTTGACAGCTCCCTTTTGGAAATAGTCTCTAATGAAGTGATACTTGATCTCAATATGCTTTGACCTGTCACGAAAAACTGGATTCTCCGTGAGTTTTATGCAACTTTGATTATCACAGTAAATTACTGAAGGTCTCAATGCCTGACCAAATAGACCAAACAACATTTTGTGAAGCCATATAGCCTCACAACTAGCCAAACTAGCAACCATATACTCTGCCTCAGCTGACCTCAATGCAACTAACTGTTGTTTCCGGTTGATCCATGACACAACTGTCGAACCCAACCCAAAACAGCACCCGGAAGTCTCTTCCTATCTGAAGTACAACCTGCCCAATCTGAATCCGTGTACCTTGCCAATCTCACTCCATCACCCTATCTATAATCCAAACCAAAATCCACAGTCCCCTACAAGTAACGAAGAATGTGTTTTGCAGCCACCCAGTGCACTCTCTTGGGCTCACACATGAACTGACTCATAGTGTTAACTGCAAAACATATATCTAGTCGAGTGTTGACCAAGTACATCAAACAACCAATCAACTGTCTGTATAGAGTAGGATCCACCAACTCGGAATCAAAAGCGTGAAGCTTATTCCGAATGATTATCATAGGTGTAGACATGGGTTTGTAGTCCTCCATGTGAAATCTGCTAAGAATATATACAATGTACTTCCCTTGTCCCAGGAAGAAATGCCCCTCCTCCTGCCACAACTCCAATCCCAGAAAATAATGCATCAAGCCGATATCCTTCATCTCAAACTCTGAAGCAAGATCTCTCTTGTAGCCCTCAATGAGTCTCTCTGCACCAGTGATGATCAAGTCATCAGCATACAAAACCAGAATGAGAGACTCCTCACCCACCACAATGAAGTATAGGTTCGGATCAACCTCGCTATTTGTGAAACCCAATAGATCTCTCTTGTAGCCCTCAATGAGTCTCTCTGCACCAGTGATGATCAAGTCATCAGCATACAAAACCAGAATGAGAGGCTCCTCACCCACCACAATGAAGTATAGGTCCGGATCAACCTCACTATTTGTGAAACCCGATTGTTGCAAGTATGTATCAATCCTCGAGTACCAAGCTCTAGGAGCTTGCTTCAGGCCATAGAGTGCCTTTTTCAATCTCATACATGGGACTCCTTCCCATGCACCTCAAAGCCCTGCGGCTGCTTAATATAAACCTCCTCCTCAATGAAGCCATTGAGAAATGTGGTCTTCACATCCATCTGGTGGATCTTTCAACCCATCTCTACTGCAGACAATATAATGGAGCGAATAGAAGTATACCAAGCTACAGGAGCAAAGGTCTCCTCATAGTCAACTCCCTCTACCTGTGAGAACCCTCTCGCCACAAATCGAGCCTTGAACTTCTCAATGATGCCATCTACAGCATGCTTTATCTTATAGACCCATCTGGAAGTAACAACTGATTTACCTACAAGCCTCGGCACTAGACCCGAATTGGATCCTAAAACTCTCTAAGTTTTCATGACTGTTTCAAATTATGATAAAAGATTCAAGTCTTAGAAAAGATCGGAGCTATCAGAAGGAATCCTCATAACAATTGTAGTTGTGGCCAAAGTGGAGCAACGAGGACCCTCGATTAAGCGCGCAAAACCGTTAGCCCATGGTAAAGCGCAATGGCACAAAACTGGAAAAACCAGAGGCTAATTCGAGAAGCAGAGGTGGATTCTGATAGGCGATCAGTGCTAAGCGCTAATCGCATATCGCAAGGCGTCCCCCTTAGTGAAGGAAAGCCCCAAAACGCTCAAACCCGAAAACGCTATAAAATTCGGAAAAAGTAACTGTTTCGGTTCTGTAGTGCGGGGTTCCCCAAACCGGCAGGATATCGGAAGGCTTAGAGGCGGTAAGCAGTTTTGACTGAGTCTCGCCCGATGCCACACATCGAGAGACACGCGTCTGGCGGAAGAGAGAGAAAACCACCCGCATCGGATGGGTAAACGTCGGGCAACTTGTCCGCCCGATATGAAGGATGACCGTAGGATTTGGGTGGCCCAGATCGACGGCGAAGATACATCCCGATGGCTGACCGGATTTGATAAGTCAAAAAGCAAGATGACAGGGATTTGAAGTTCGACGTGGATGATGAGTTGGTAAACGATTCGTGTTCATGGGTGATCTTGAAGCAAACAGACTTAACGGCCATTTGAATATGATTCGGAGAATTTGACACCCAGTTCATTAGCAAACAGGTGGCCACCTCCCTGCGAGGCGCTACCCAGTGATGATGGCGCATAGTAGAGGAATTCGAACGGACAAAGGAAAGGAAACCAGAAGGCCGGGAAGCGGAAACGAACAGTCAAAAGAACAAACTGGCTTTAAAGCCATAAACTGACAGAAGCAAAGGGGGCAGCATATAGAGAGGTAACACACAAAGATGCAGAAAGCTAATAGCAGAGAACAGAGAGTAGAAGTCGAGCTAACCTGAAGGCAACATCGAGCCAGACAAGAGCCAGAGAGAGTCAAAGAGTCTGTGTACTCCATTGAAGGCTTGAGAGGTTCAAGCAAGCTCCTCGGAATAGGCCTGTCATACTACTGTGACCCTTAGAGGTTGAGTTCAGTAAGGAGAGTATGTGCACTCCATTCCTACCAACTTCATTCTGTTAGTGAGACTCGAATTGAGCTCACTATTTTAAAACTCTACTTGAAAACATAATAGAGAGGCCACCACTGAAAGGTTGGACCAGGAGACGTAGCCCAGGAGCATTGGGTGAACTCCTTATTAAACTTTTTTGTTTACATGTTTGACTGTTATGTTTTCTCTGATTGCCTCAGTGTCTATGTATTCTAGCAATCTTATCGATCCGTTGCATAAGTAACATAGGCACATCCATGCACATGAGTCTATAATACCTTTCATTCTTTATCCTGGATAAATTCCAAGTCAAGTGGTATCAGAGGTCTAGGTTACTAAGGTTAGACAAGCTTGTGCTGGATTTTGTTGTTGAATGCTAACTAGATCAAAGCTTAAATTAGAAGGAGAATTGGTTGAAACTAACCCGGAAATTGGAAGAGTCTATTCTAAGAGGAAAATGTCAGGAGAAAATCCCTTGGAATCAGACCCCCAGTTCATGGATAGCTTTATGACCCTAAAATCCACGGTGGAGGAAATGTATAGAGACTATAAGAAACTTAAGAGATAAAGATGCATCAAGCTCCAAACAAGACAAAGGAGTAGAAGAATCTCTCCTTCATGACCACTCCAAAGGCAAAGGGAAAGAAGAAAAATTCCTCACACCTCCTCATAGCCCTGAAAATAAAAAGAAGACATCTTTGATTAAATTAGATGTTAAATTTCATTTACCAATATATGATGGAGAGTTGAATGCAGAGAAGCTGGATAATTGCATCAGACAAATTGATGTTTATTGCAGAGTACAGAGCATTGACTCAGACAAGAGTAAGATTCAGCTGGCCAGCCTACGCCTTGGAGGCACTGCCTTGGTATGGTGGGAAGGCAAGACACACGCTGACATGAAGAAACATGGTAAGATTCTTTCTGTCTGGAGTGAATTTGTTTCTGCAATTACAAAGCAATTCTATCCACTAGCCTACATGCAGCAAGCCATGATGAGATGGCAAACTCTTTGACAACTAAAGGGGCAAAGTGTACAAGGTTACACCCAAGAATTTAGGAAAAGAGCTTTGATTCTAGGAATTTCTTTAGACTCACCTGAGACTCTATTGAAGTACATAGGTGGTCTACATAGCTACATGAGGCACACTATCCTCATGTTTAATCCCACTAGTATAGATGAAGTATCCGTTCAGGCTACGCATCTAGAAGCTAGAGGTAAGAATGGGAACTCAGAAGTTGGGGGATCATCCCAACCCACTGCAAGCAAAAATAAGGAGAAAAGAAAATGGAAATGGAAAGAGAGGAAGACAAACATTGTACAGAAAAATAAGTCTTCATGCACTCACTGTAAGAAGGATGGGCATGATGATGAACATTGTTGGATTCTGCATCCGGAGCTGAAACCTAAGAAGTTCGAGCGCAAGAAGAAGAAGATTGCTGCAGCTATTCAAAAAGATTTGGGATCAGACTTAGGAGATAAAGCAACAATAGCAGCCACAGGTATAAAAGGTAAAAATTCTGAAGCATCTACTAGTAAATCTGCACAATCTACTGATAATGAAGAAAATGAGAGAAAAAAACATGAGCTTTTTCATTATTCAAGTTTATTTCCAATCATCAAAAGATTGATACTTTGGTTTGATAGTGGCTCACAAGTAAATTTAATTTCTGAAGCAATTGTAAATAAGTTGGGATTACTAACCACACCTCACAAGAAACCATATCCATTAGGTTGGCTATGTGATAAAGCAAAGCTACAAGTGACTAGACAATGTAAACTTCAGTTTTCTTTCGGGTCAGCATTTGTAGATGAGGTTGAGTTAGATATAGTTCCTTTGGATATATGTGGAATTGTTTTAGGAAGTCCTTACTTGTATGATAGAAACGCTATTTTTTATAGAATTGAGAACAAGTATCTACTCGTTAAAGATGGAATCGAATATATTGTAAGAGCTCATAAGCTCAAGATAATTATACTCTCATAAACTCAGGGTAGATGAAATGAATTGTAAATTGATGCAAACAATTTTTCCTGATGGTTGTAAAGGAAAAGAAACCTGATAAAACCAATGTATTTGAGGGTCGTGATGCTAAACAGCAAGTTGATTTAGAAAAAGTTGTTTCAGAATAATATCTATTGTTTCAAAAACCTAAAGGTCTGCCACCCAAAAAGGAAATAGTGCATGATATTAATTTGCAACAAGATGCTCCATTGCCTAACATCGCAATGTACAGATTGTCCGCTTTAGAGAATGCAGAAATTAAGAAGCAGGTACAAGAGTTGCTCGAGAAGGGGTTCATTAGACTGACCAAATCAACCTCTGGGTCTCCAATCGTTTTGGTGAAAAAGAAAGATGCCTCGTGGAAAATGTGCATTGATTACCGAGCATTGAATAAGATAACAATAAAAAATCATTATCCCCTTCCTCGCATAGATGATCTATTAGATCTGTTGAAAGAGGTTGTTTATTTTTCCAAGTTAGACTTGCATAGTGGTTATCATCAAGTTACAGTCACAAAGCAAGATGCATGGAAGACTGCTTTCAAAACAAAGCAGGGATTGTATGAGTGGTTGGTTATGTCTTTTGGCTTAACTAATGCTCCTGCTACTTTCATGAGAGTAATAAATGATGTACTCAAACCTTTTCTTGATGATTTTGTTATTGTATACCTGGATGAAATTCTTATATTTAGCAAAACGTGGGAAGAACATTTAAAGCATGTTAAACAGACATTGGATGTTTTGAAAAGAGAAAAATTTTATGTTAAACTCTCAAAATGTGAATTTGGCAAAACATCTTTGAATTATTTGGAACATATAGTAGGGGTTGGTGAATTGAAGATAAATCCCTCTAAGGTTGCAGTCATTGTAAACTGGCCTAAACCCAAATCTGCTACAGAAGTTAGAAGCTTCTTAGGAGCAACACAATATTGGAGAAAATTTATTTCTAACTTTTCCTTAATTGCAGCTCCCTTACATGCTTCAACAGGATTGAACAAGGTATTTCAGTGGGGAGGCAAACAGCAAAAAGCCTTTGACACCTTGAAAGAAGAGATTAGTACAGCACCAGTACTAGCACTGCCTGATCTTCAAAGACCATTTGAGATTAAAACAAATGCCAGTGACTATGCCATGGGACCAGTGTTGATGCAGCATGGTAACCCCATATGTTATCATTCTGAGACATTTAATTCTGCAGTAGTTAACTATCCCACATATGATAAAGAATTGTATGCATTAGTACAAAGTGTGAAAAAAGTGGAAACATTACTTAATAGGCAAAGAGACAGTTATACATACTGATCATCAACCACTTCAATATCTACACTCCCAAACTAAGTTGCAGCAATCAAGACACTATAGATGGATGGGTTTTCTACAACAGTTTCATTTAGTTGTCAGATATAAAAAGGGCATAAACAATAAAATTGCAGATATGTTATCTAGACCAATTATAAATGCATCTACTATACTTAAGCATAATTCAGTATTGCATGAAAGCTACATTGAACAATATGCTCAAGATATAGATTTTAAAGATGTATAGGCAACTTTGAGTCCAGGCAAATGGGTAGAAGAATTGTATTATCATATTAAGGACCATTTCTTGTATCATTGTGGGAAGCTATGCATTCCACAAACTGAAAGAGTAAAGTAATTCAAGAAGCACACGCTTCTCTAATATTAGGTCACTTTGGTGTAAGTAAAACGGTTGCACAAGTGCAAAGATTTTGCTATTGGCCACAAATGAATCAGACAGTTTCTAGATATGTAAGAGGGTGTACCATGTGTGCTAAAAGCAAGCCCAACAATAGAAAACTAGGCTTGTACACTCCACTACCAATTCCTTCTCATCCTTGGGAAAGTGTTTCCATGGACTTCATCGGAAAACGCTTAAATCTAGGAAAGGTCATGACTATTTATATGTTGTTGTGGATAGGTTCAGCAAAAATGTGTATTTTAATACCTTGTAACAAACAGATTACAGCTGAACAAACTGCAAAGTTGTTCTTTCAGCATGTATGGGTTCATTTTGGATTACCCATTTCCATAATATCTGATCAAGATACCCGACAGCTTTTCATCCGCAAACCGATAGTCGAACAGAAGTGGTCAACAGGACAGTGATCCAATTGCTCAGAGGCTATTGCAGCAAACATCCCAAACTTTGAGATGAACATTTATGTTATGTGCAGCATGCTTACAACCGAGCTAAACATTATTCTACATAGGGATCTCCTTTTGAGACCCATTTTAGTTTCACACCAAGGTCTCCCTTGGATTTTGTCTTTGGTAAAGACATAGCAGTTGTTGGACACAGTGATGTGGACAAAGCAACCAAGTTCATTGAACAAATCTAGGAGATTCACCAAGCAGTACAGGAACAGTTGGAAAAGAGCCAAGCCAAGTACAAGAAGGCATGACAAGCATCGAATGGAGCACAGTTTCCAAGTTGGTGATCAAGTCTGGTTGTATATCAGCAAAGACAGAATGCAAGGTGAAGGTAAGAAGCTGAAGCCAATAAGGTATGGACCTTTCAAGATACTTGAAAAAATTGGTGAGAATGCTTTTCGCCTTGATCTACCAACTTACATGCACATCTACTCAGTTGTTAATGCAAACAGCTTGAGACTATTTGAACCTTCATTAATTGAAGATCTCGATGAGTAGAGTCAATTGCCTTCTATTGATGATTTGTTACCTGAATATCTTAATGAGTTGCAGGAAGATACAGTTCTGGACAGGAAGGTAAGAACTACACGCAGAGGGGATGTTGAGTACCTCAGGATCATAATCAAAGGTTCAAAGCCAAGCAGTGCGAAATGGATAGAAATTGAGCACGCAAGGAAGCAATACCCTCACTTGATTGATGCTTGAAAGAAAACCAACTTTTGGCGGTCCAAAAGCTTTTTCAGTGGGAAGGTCGTGATCCGAATTGGATCCTAAAACTCTCTAAGTTTTCATGACTGTTTCAAATTATGCTAAAAGATCCAAGTCCTAGAAAAGATCGAAGCTATCAAAAGGAATCCTCATAACAATTGCAATTGTGGCAAGAGCAGAGCAACAAGGACCCTCGGTCAAGCGCGCAGACCGTTGGCCCATGGTAAAGCACAATGGCACAAAACTGGTAAAATCAGAGGCTAATTCGAGAAACAGAGGTGGATTCTGATACGCGATTAGCGCTAATCGCGTATCACAGGGTGTCCCCCTGAGTGAAAGAAAGCCCCGAAACGCTCGGACCCGAAAACACTATAAAATTCAGAAAAAGTAACTGTTTCGGTTCCATAGCGCGGGATTCCCCAAACCGACAGGATATCGGAAGGCTTCGAGGTAGTAAGCAGTTTTGACTGAGTCCCGCCCGATGCCACACATCGAGCGACACGCGTCCAGCGTAAGAGAGAGAAAACTGCCCGCATCGAATGGGTAAACGTCGTGCGACTTATTCGCCCAATATGAAGGATGACTGTAGGATCTGGGGGGCCCAGATCAACTGTGGAGATACATCCCGATCGCTGACCGGATTTGGTATTGTCAAAAAGTAAGATGACAAGGATTTGAAGTCCGACGTGGATGATGAGTTGGTAAACGATTCGGGTTCGCAAGCGATCTTGAAGCAAACAAATTTAACGGCCATTCGATATGATTCAGGGAATCTGACACCCAGTTCGTTAGCAAACAAGTGGCCACCTCCCTGTGAGGCGTTACCCAGTGACGATGACGCAAAGCAGAGGAATTCAAACGGACAGAGGAAAGGAAACCAGAAGGTCGGGAAGCGAAAACGAACATTCAAAAGAACAGATTGGCTTTAAAGCCATAAACTAGTAGAAGCAGAGGGGGCAGCATACAGAGAGGCAACATAGAGACGCAGAAAGCTAATAGCAGAGAACAGAGAGTAGAATTCGAGCTAACCTGAAGGCAGCATCGAGCCAGACAAGAGCCAGAGAGAGACAAAGAGTCTATGCACTCCATTGAAAGCTTGAGAGGTTCAAGCAAGCTCCTCAGAATAGGCCTGTCATACCACTGTGACCCTCAGAGGTCGAGTTCAGTAAGGAGAGTCTGTGCACTCCATTCCTACTAACTTCATTCTATTAGTGAGACTTGAATCGAGCTCACTGTTGTAAAACTTTGCTTGAAAACATAATAGAGAGGCCACCACTGAAAGGCTGGACCAGGAGACGTAGCCCAGGAGCATTAGGTGAACTCCTTATTAAACTTGTTTGTTTACATGTTTGACTGTTATGTTTTCTCTGATTGCCTCAGTGTTTATGTATTCTAGCAATCTTACCGATTCGTTGCATAAGTAACATAGGCACATCCATGCACATGAGTCTGTAATACCTTTCATTCTTTATCCTAGGTAAATTCCAGATCAGCACTACCTCCCAAACATCGCTCTTCATAATAGAAGAATACTCCTCCATCATGGCCTCTCTCCAGACCTGTTGGTTGGTTGCCTCGTCATAACTAGAAGCCTCACAGTCAATAATGCTTGTTACCAATGCCATGTAACTACAAAACCACTCAAGTGGTTTACTCTCTCTAACCTATCTCTTTGGCCCAGCAACTGATGTGGCGTCGTGCAAGGTATCTTGAAGCCACTTGGGCTTCCTCTTCCCTGAGCATGCTTCTCCCACCAGAGTGAAAGAATCCTCATCATCATCAGAAGTCTGAACTCCTAAAGGCCTGTCAACTGACCTCATGCCTAAATCTATGCCTGCAGATGCTAAAGTACCCTGCGAATTGTCCATTAGTGGACTACCTTATGAGTTGCTTTACGGACTACCCTGCATGTTGCCCGAAGAACCACCCACCTGACTCTAAGAGCCATTACTCATTGATGGACCTGACACTGTCATCGATGTATCTCCTCATCCCTAACCATTGGATCCCTGTGACTGACTCAGCTGCTCCTGAGGGTCTGGTGACTCTAGATACTCTAACTCCCATGACCTCCTAAAATCTCTCTCCTCGAACTCTAGTTATGTATTGGAGACGTCTTTTTGGGATTGAAAGAAGCCATTTCTTGGAAAATTTGCGAGTAAATTTTCTGAATTTTAATGATTTCATGTGATGAATGTTTGCTAGGGTTTTTCTACTGTACCTTGCCTAAACGCATATTTTTATTGGAAAATATTGGTTAATTATTGCATGTTAAATCTATTTTCCTTGAATTTCGTAGAACATCTCCTAGTGAGATTTCTTCTAGTTAATTTCTCCCCTCATATAAAGATAGTTAAGGTAATTGTCATGGTGCCTGAAAGACATGATACCAATGCAAACTGCTACTTGAATTTCTCAACTAACTCATGCAATTGCACAAATGCAACTGTTGATGTCTTCCCTTTGCCTTTCTTCTTGTTGGGGCATTGTAACATAGTGACCATACTTGTGAAGATCCTCCACTCCGGTTCTACTTGGCTTTACCCTTTGCCCTTCTTTGCTTGCCCGACAAGACCAAGTTCCTCATCTCCACCTCCACCTCTCCATTGTCTACCAAATATCGAACCCTCCCATATCTCCTTTTGGGTGAAGTCTCAAAACCTAGTCCAATCAAAAAGCTTGTCTCTAGCAAGGATACATGTTACAAAGGTAGCCCATTGCTTTCAATTGCCGCAACAACTAACAATTCATCACGAACTTGCAGGATTATCGTGAAGTATGAGGCTACAATTTCAAATCCATTCATTTTTATGTTTCTTAGTTTCTCTCTCATCACCATCTTCCTGTTTTTGTTGTTACTTTGGTATAGGTTCGCCGTATGCTTCTCTGATCTATGAGGGACTATGTGATCCCTCACAATGTCCAATATCATCCCTCTAGCATTCACATCCTTCAGATTGTATCTGGATGCTTGTGTAGGATCCGAAGGAACTTAGATCTCTTTTTCTACAAGTTCCCATATGCTATTTGCCATCAGAACAATGTTGATCCTCTCCTTCCATGGACTAAAGTTTGCAGCTCCCTCCAACCTATCTTCAAATTGCAAACTTGATGATACCATCTCACTATATCGATTTTAGCCACAAAACCCTTGTTGCAAAATAAAAATTATGCTGCTAAAATTATTTTGTTGCTGTAATGTATGATCTACCCCACAGAGTTTCCATTGCTCTAATACCATGTTAAATCTCTAATACCATATTTGATATATTTATACCTCAACAATTCTTTTATACCCAGAAATTATTTACTCAATAATATCTGAAAACTGTTGGAAAATAAAATCATTGGTATTTTAACTTTTAGAAATTAAAATGCAGTGAAAATAAGATAGAGAAATCAATCATACTACAGCAGAAAATTCTGCCCAAAACAATCTTCCTTCACTTTATATTTACTCATGAAAATTACGGTTTACACTCATAGAGAATACACAGAAAAAATAATATTGTTGGAACCTCGAAAATCAATTTCAAGGAATTCAGTGCTTTGGAAATCGACCCTTTTAAAGATTTCAACCCTGGAAAATTGGCCTCCTTTCACCAACTAACTCGTCTCCTCTTTCTCCCTTCATACAGCCCTTGCACACTAGAAGAAAATCGACCCCTCGGTAATTCAGCCCTCCTCTTTAGTCATTTGGCCTCTTTCTCTCTTAGACTCAACCTGCCAAAAAAAAATCTCCCAACATTCCCTTGATGCGATCCTTTTCCCTTCTCTTCAATCTTGGAGTATTTCACTCTTTTGAAAAAACTGCTCTCTCAACAGTAGCACTATAATGTATCTTCATCCTCTAGCATAGGTTGTCTTTATTATTATTTTGTACATAACAACATCATTAATATCCTCTTTACATGCCATAGTATCCTTTCCCTTTACATGCGAACATGAAAATTTACTATTTCTCATTACTAATTGAACATCCTACCCTCTACCTTCACTAAACGGTCATTGGTTGAAAAGAAAGAAGCTTACTTCCACATTACCAAATATATGATTGAAGCTTATGCATATCCTTTCCCTTTACGTGTGAACATGCAAATTTACTATTTCTCATTACTAATCCAACATCCTACCCTCTACCTTCACTAAACAATCATTGGTTGAAAAGAAAGAAGCTTACTTCCACATTACCAAATATATGATATGAAGCTTATGCATCCTATACATTTGCATGACAATAAAACATGTGAAAAACATTTCAATTACTGGAATCTATAAGCCATAAATCAATGATAAATAAGGTAAGCAAGTGTGCAAACATTCTCAAATGTTGCTCTTACGCAATAAGTAGAAAGATGCAATACAAGTTTAGTTGACACAAAGCACGAAACAACCATGCATTCAAAAGTATTATGGGAAGTACGCAATTAATATATTCATTACCCCCAAGAATATCAAATGCATTGAAGAAGGCAAGTGACAAGAGAGGTTACAAATTTAGTGACAAAGTTCATGCAATAAAAAATTTAAGTGTCCCCAACTCCAAGGACTTGGGACTAATTGAGGCCTCAACACAACCCAAGATGAGTTAGTGTGTTGCAAAATCAGGCTTCAAGTTACACATGACAAAGAAATTTTGTTGCAATGGCAAAATGTGGGCATTAGAACCTTTTGTTATGGATCAGATGGAATAATGTCTTTTCTTGGCCACCAATCCCAAGACAACACTGTGGAAGAGTGGACAAAATTAAAAATGTGAAGAGGAATTGACCATGCACTACAAAAGGTAATCAAAATGGGAACCGTTAAGGAATGGCAATTGACCTTCCAACTAGAGAACAATAGGACATGAGGGAATATATGAATATTGTTAATCTTATCGAAAATAGGGTTCGACTCCTAAGATTTGTAAAGAGGGAAGGTTGCACTATTTGACTATAGTTAATATTAAGAAGTCAAAAACCGAATTGTAGCTAGAGAATCCATCGATTGCATTATACATGTTTGCAAGAGACTAAAACCTCTAGGCCAAGGTGTGATAAGCCAAATTTGACCCTATTATTAAATAAAGTTTGAGTTCTATTCATTCACCATTCTCATTTTGTGTTTTCATGCAATCTAATGGTGTTTTTCACTACCGAGTACCATCTATTCTACATCTTTCATTAATCTCATGTGTAAGCATAGCTTATGTTGTTGTACCACGTTGAGATTGCAATCTTATTTCTACAACAGTTATTTGAGTCTACATTGCCCAGCATTGTATCACTAGCTCACTAAAACCAATAGGCATTGTTGAAGATGGGAAACAGAACTTCCAAAAAAGAAATTATTCTTTGAAGCTTGGGAACCATAGCAATTTTATCGATTACATGTTAAAAAAAGAAATGAAGCATCTTACCCAAGTTGGAGTTTTCCCATAGGGTTTCTCTAGGGTAATTCTCTGTGTACTATTGTCTATGAGTGTAGTACTTCTTGCACTGAGTTCTTTGCATTTCAATTAGATCATCACTATTAAATCCATTGTAGCATCAAAACAAAGAAGACCACAATGCTCATATAAGTAACACAAAAATAATATATCAAGAGTGAAATTCAAATCCACATAATGAAGACGAAACTCATTGCAAGCTAAAGGAAAAGAATTAAAAAGCATTAAGATTCGTGTTGGTGAATTGAGTCAACCATATATTGATTGATTATGGATCTTTTTTTCTCATAAATGATAATGATTGTATTCCCTACACTAAATAGGGATTAAGAGGAGATGTTAATGTACATTGTAAAGTTTGTTTTGCCATTTTCAACCATATCTTTCCCAAGTGTATATTAAACAAAGATGTTGGGATGTATTATTTGTCCACACATTTAGCAATCGAATCATGGTCAATCTTTCCTTCTGTGTCCCAAATCAACCTTAAAAGGGGTATTATTTTTGTGGCAATTAATCTTGTCTTGGTGACACTAGTGACCTTCTAATGGCCATTTTGTAGTTTCATTGGACCACCCTACTGCCCCTGTGTTGTTAACATTGTAGTCTCTTGTATGATGTTTAACATTTATGATGGAGTTAACTTATGACTATCACCCACTCTAGACACTTAAATATATGAGGTGCCTTCACCTCATTATTGCAATCATGCATCAAACATTAAGCATGATCATCCTGTGTCATGTATTAGGTTGATTAAATAAATGGGGTACAATGGTACCCATTAATATCTGTGTCCCTTAAGTTATCTCCTAATTATTAATGTGAATCCTAAATATACCACATACAGGACAAAAACGTTTACATCCAATGCAACATTTCTTCTATCAACAACAAAAAGAAACAAGGAAACGTGTGGAGGAAGCAATATCCAATATTTGGATACATAAATTTTTGCTACACATCTAGATTTGACTGTTAAAAATTTCTTCGAACCCTAGGTGAAAAACTTCCTTATGATCTCAAGCACAACAATTTGCTGAATTTTCAATCTTAAACAAACAAACAAAAATTGATCATAGAATTGATTACACAGTTGAAATATGTAACTAGGTTCGGTCTTCATAGTGACAGATGTAATCATGATTTTATGTATTTAATGAAAAGAGAAAAATAAATTTATTATTGTGAGTCTTGAGGCAAGGGTTTCATGCTCAAGAGAATTTATTTTTATAGGACAAAGTACTGATTGAGTGCTTCTAGGTTTGTTATAAAATCATTGAATCAGTGTCATGTATGAATGACCCTTTTGGGCATGTTACGTATAGTAAAGAAATTATTCGAGTCAAATTAGAGTCAAAGCACCCTCCAAGACCAAGTCAATCATGCAAGCATCAAGTCGGCCTAATGGGAGGCTCAACAAAACCTATATATAGGGCACTCGGCCTCATTTGGAGAACACACTCACACTCACACAAGTTTGATCATAAAGAAGAAATTAAGTGCGAAGAAGAGGAGGTCAAAGGAAGAAGAAGAAGACGAAGTTTTGGGATTTGTTTTGCGCTGCTTCGCTCCACACGTGCGAAGCAATTAGGGCTTGTATTGTTGTTGTAAAGCCGAGTTGCAGAAGTGAAGTTAGGTCACCAAAGAGAGTTGTTCTAAAAGCTGAGTTCTCTAAGAGAAAGAATTTACCTAAATAGAGAAGCGAAGTTACAATCGAAGTTGCAGTAAAAGTTGCAGTAAAAGTTGCAACTTCTACGCCAGTTGAAGTTGCAGTTTTTGGGCAAGTCAAAGTTGCAGTTTATGGGCAAGGTGCAATTGCAAGATAGGTCAAAGTTGCTGGAAAGAGGAGCTACTCAAAGAATTCGCATTGACTTGGTCTTGGAAGGCTTCTTGGTCAAGGGTCTAGGTCTTGGAATTCATCAATTAAAGATTCTATAAGAAGAAGAATTCCTTGGGTTTTCCTCTCAAGCTTGGAGAGGTTTTGGCCCTGGCTAGTCGCCTACATTGTGTCCTTTGTCTCATTGTTCTTCATGGTTTGGTAGTTGTTTGATGAAGAAAGAACACATAATAATAATAAAGTACAAGAAGAACCTAATTAAGAATAATAAAAAGTCCTCACAAGCAGTGATCATTATAAGAGAAATCGTCTAATATCTTTGCCCTATATTTCTCAACACACTCAATGTTGAAAAATGTAACTAGGTTCAGTCTTCATAATTGTATTTGAGTCACAATGAAATGTACTTACGAAAAAGAATTTTACTATTATTATTATGACTTATTAAAGCATGGGTTTCATGCTTAGGTCATCATGTTTTAAGTCGAAGTCCCCATTGAGGACTTCTAGGATTTATACTGAGTCATTGTACATTTAATAAGACCCTTCTTGGACTTTTGAATCATGTAAAAAGAATTATTTTTGAGTCAAAAATGAATTTTGTCACCTCCACACCAGGTCGGCCCTTACCAGTTCATGTCAACCTACAAGAAGGGAATTCGAACTCCAGAAAAGGGTAGATATATCAGAGAAGTTTGATTCATTTGAGAGACTATCACTCACACATGTTCAATCTCCAAGAACAAGTTGTGAAAAAGTGTGAAGTTGCAAAAGAAGACAAGGAATTGCAGGATCGAAGGTTTTTGAGTCATCTCTCTCTCACACGTGTGGAATTTTCTGTGCTACTGCAACTAGATCGAAGTACTGCATCAAGGCCGAAATTTTGTTGTTGCTTCTAAGTCGAAGTGTTGCTTCAAGGTCAAAGTGTTGCTTCTAGGTCGAAGTGCTTCAAAGTCGAAGTGTTGCTTCTAGGTCGAAGTGCTATATCAAAGTCGAAGTTATTGGGTTGACGATGTTGCATCAAGATCGAAGTTGCTAGGTCGAATTTTTTGTTGCATTGAACTGTTGTTGTTGCTGCTACTATTCTAGGTCAAAGAGAGTGCTGAAAGGTTTTCATTTGCAAAAGAAGGAAAGGGTTGGCCTGGTGATTGGAGGAAGTTTGTGTCTAGGTCAAGAAGTCTTGGATTGTCCCGTGAAACTATTGAAGGAAGAGTTGTTGACAGGGCTTTCCCTAGAGTGGGGTTTTGCCCTGGTTGTCCGCCTACATCTGGTGCCCCTAATCTTTACATGATTTTGATAATTGCTTGATGAAGAAAGAACACATAATAATAATCAAGTACAAGAAGAACCTAATTAAGAATAATAAAAAATCCTCACAAGCAGTTATCATTATGAGAGAAATCGTCAATATCTCTACCCTAGATTTCTCAACACACAATGCTGAAGAATGTAACTAGGTTTGGTATTCATAATTGTATTTGTGTCACAATGAAATGTACCTATGAAAATGAATTTTATTATTATTATTATTATGACTTATTCAAGAATGGGTTTCATGCTTGGGTCCTCATGTTTTATGTCAAAGTCCCCATTGACAACTTCTAGGATTTATATTAAGTCATTAGAGATTATACATTTAATAAGACCCTTCTTGGGCTTTTGAATCATGTAAAAAGAATTATTTTTGAGTCAAAAATGAATTTTTTCACCTCCACACCAGGTCAGCCCTTACCAGTTCAAGTCAGCCTACAAGAAGGGAATTCGAACTCCAGAAAAGGGTAGATATATAAGAGCAATTCGATTCGTTGGAGAGACTATCACTCACACAAGTTCAATCTCCAAGAAGAAGCAGTGAAAAAGTGCGAAGTTGAAGAAGAAGACAAGGAATTGCAGGATCGAAGGTTTTTGGGTCATCTCTCTCTCACACGTGTGGAGTTTTCCGGGCTACTACAACTAGATCTAAGTACTACATCAAGGCCGAAATTTTGTTGTTGCTTCTAAGTCGAAGTGTTGCTTCAAGGTCGAAGTGTTGCTTCTAGGTCGAAGTGCTTCAACGTCAAAGTGTTGCTTCTAAGTCGAAGTGTTGCATCAAAATCGAAGTTACTAGGTTGAAGCTGCTGCATCAAGATCGAGGTTGCTAGGTCGAAATTTTTGTTGCATCGAAGTGTTGGTGTTGTTGTTGTTATTCTAGGTCGAAGATTGTGCTGGAAGGTTGTCATTTGTAGAAGAAGGAAAGGGATGACCTGGTGATTGGAGGAAGTTTGTGTCTAGGTCAAGAAGTCTTGGATTATCTCGTGAAACAATTGAAGGAAGAGTTGTTGACTGGGTTTTCCCCTAGAGTGGGGTTTTGCCCTAGTTGTCTGCCTACATCTGGCATCTCTAATCTTTATATGGTTTTGAATCTTGATTATTGCTTGATGAACTAAAGAAGAACACAAAAGATAATAAGAAAATAAGAATTACACAAGTAATTATCGAGTATAAGAAAACCTTTATGCCTTTCTGATTTTCTAACATGGTTTCAAAGGTAAGGTGAAGAAGGAAAAAAGGCAAATTGAGGATCTACTGAAAGGAGTCTAAGAAACCTCAAAAAGTTGAGCAAGGGATCATATAAGGAGGTCTTTAAAGAAAGAAGCTTACTACCTTCAAGGACAATATCTAACACAATAAAGGGAGAGAACAAATTAGAAGGAGCGTCAATTTACAGGTCATGGAAGAAAAGAATTAATCTCATTCTTGAAAAGGACAAAGTCCTGGATTTGGTCAGAGAAAAAGTGAAGAAACCTACCGAAGGATCTAGTATGCAGATCAAGTGAAGTCTAGAGAATCGGAAATACTGGCTATGACACTAATGGTAGAAGGTATAAAGGACAATCTCGTCCATACATTTCCAACATAGACTCTGCCCAAGAAATGTATGAAGCCTTATCAAGAACATTAGTCAAGTAGCAAGTCTTATGAATGAACTAGGGACCACAAAAATGACAAAAGATGACACTGTGGCTTCCTTCTTTGTAAGGATAGCTAGAATTAGAGATGACCTTCAAGCCATAGATGAGATTGCACTGGAAAAAGAGATAGTGATTACTGCATTATTGGGATTGCCACCCACTTGGAGTGTTTTTGCTTCAAGAATCAACAGCTGGAAAGAAACTCCTTCATTTGAAGAATTATGGAATGCCTCCAGCCAAGAAGAGATGAGAATCTCATTAATAACCAACAATGAAGAAGAGAAAGTTTCAAATGCCTAGTCCACTCATCACAAGAAAGGAAACTTCAATAAGTCAAAAGGGCCAAGAAGGAAGGTAGACATGTCCAAAATAGAATGCTATCAATGTCATAAAATGGGTCACTATAAAAGTGATTGTCCTGACAATCCGAAGGATAAGAAAACGAACAGGGACCAAGCTAATGTTGTTGAAGAAGGATCTCCAAAGAAGAATAAAGTCGGAGAATCAGATATAAGGGACTTACACTACTTAGTCCTTTGCTCTAAGCTTTAGTTGTTTCATTTTTTATTTCTAGTATTTGTAGGTTTAACATATTTGGGAAAAACATTTTGGAATTGTTTTTATAATGTTATAGATATCCCTCGAGTTTGGAGGGAGCCCTCACCAACTTCCAAAGATAAGTATCTTATTACTTGTATTGCCTTTTCATTTATGGCTTCAAATACTTATCTAAGTTTGTTTGTATTAAATACTAATCACATTTCTATTCATATATTCCTTGTCTAGGAAAAGTTTGTTGAATACTCAAGGATTATGGAAGAAGGCCTCACAAGATAATGCATTGGAATTACAAGGTTTGCTAGAAAACAAAAGGTATGCCTTAGACTATAAGTTTTTCTCTCGTCATGATAAATGTATATTCATTCTTCATATACTATTCTACATTACTAAGATTATTGTGTCTAGCTCTCTTGAATCATAAAGATTCTTGATTGGGTGATTCATCATTAGATAAATCTACCCTTCTCCTATCTCTGATTATTCTTGTGGAACCCTAAAAAGGTTCTTTGTAAAACCCTAACTTAAGGGTATGTCGATGATAATGTGTGAAACCCTAGCCTACTTAGGGTTATTGATGAAGTCTAGAGAAAATGTTTGATGCTTTGATGATGTCATGTTTGGGGTTTTGGTATGGTTATGAAAACTGTAACCTGTTAGGGTTGAATGTTGATGTCTGAAATCCCAAACCTTTGAAGTATTGATAAATTAGGGTTTTTTGTTGAAACCCTAGATCTTTAAGCTTTGGTAGGGTTTATGAGCAAGACCCCTATTTTAGATAGTGTCCTAGGAATGAAACCCTAGGTATATGTTTGTCCATCTAATCAAATATCTTAGATGTTTGAACGTGTTTGTGTCAATGGGTTTGACTAACATATGTTGTTATGATATTCTTGTGCATGATGATGGAATCCTAGATATATGTGTTAACCTCTCTTTTTATGGTCATAAGTCCTAGGGTTTGGAACTAAGCCCTAGTCGAAGTTTGATAGTCTAGGATGATAGTGTTTGTGAATTCTAGGGTTTTGTAACTAAACCTTAGTAGAAGTTCAATTCTCTAATATATGATGAAAGTGTGATAATCTAAGATTGTTGAAAGATTGTTGAAATCTGAAATTGAGTTGTGATAGGTTTTGATTGTTGAAGCTTAATGGCTCATGTATGAAATCTAGGATCGTGCACTAAATCCTAGTAGAAATCTAACATATGAATTCAGAAAGTTGTTATTTGCATTATTGATTTATACTTGTTTGAATTGTTTCTAGGGTTTGTTATATGTTATAAAAGAATTTTTTATATCATTGAAAGAGATATTGCAGCCCTCAATATAATGAGATTGATATCTTCTCTAAGCTACTAATGTGATTTAGGGTTTGTAACAAAACCGGGTAAGAAGTTGAATTATGTGTTTCTTGTTGATTATGAACCTAAGGTTAGGTATCTAGTGTCTAAAGTTTAATGCTTCCATTATTATATGATTATGACATGGTTAACTTCATGCTTCTATGGATTTGGTTGTACTTGCTATCTAAGTTGTGCAGGTACATAATCTTCAAGATAATGAAGATGTTTGTAAGTAAAGTTGATAAGCATGACGAAGAAAGTTACATGAATGAGGATGGTCATGATGACTTTGATAAGAAGGATGGAAGCCATGAAAGATTCTTTGATGTTATAGACAGAAGTTGATCACCTAAGTTAAGAGGGAGCTTAGATAGAAGAAATCTTCCCAAGTTGAGAGGGAGGGCATATTATGGACATACCTTGAAAGAAGAAATTGGAGTACCGCTAGAAGAAGGAAATAAGGATCTGGTTGTAGAATATGTTGTTGCATGTGAAGTAGGAGAGGAAGTTGTATGGTTGAGGAATCTTCTAGATTCATTTGAATGTCCTATTGTGATAAGATGAGAAGCAACATCAAGTTATCTAAAAGACCTCAGAAGTTTGTGCTTACTTATATATATTTGAAAGTTTTCTACTCATTGGGCTGTGTTTGTATAGGTAAATCTCTCGGATATTTGATAGCATGTTTTACATGCTTGTTGTTATTGATTAGTTTGACATAGATTAGTTACCGATCTGTTGATCGGGGAGGATTTGCTACCGATTGGTATAATCGGGAGTGTTGAGGCTTTGGGTGTGATACACATTGCTTGGGAGGACATCTATGTGTTGATGTTTGGATCTCGAAGTAGGGAAGGTGGTGTTGGTCATAGAGCTCTGGCCTTGGATACGCACCAGAATCCCTAGGTTGATGTTTAGCAAATAAACCTAATGGTACTTAGAAAGGTTGAAAGCTTTAGTCCATCTTAGTCCCACTCTGATAGATTGCCCTGGTCAGGAATGTAATCTATGGCACCGTAAGTGCCTAAACTGTTGGACGACCTTGGATAGTTTGCCCTGGTCAAGAATCTAGTCCATGGCATTGCAGTGCCTAAACTCTTCATAGTCTGTATGTTTTGAGATCTTCCTTGTACTTGTTATTATGAATACCTCCTTAGTTAAGAGGGAGTGTTGAAGAATGTAACTAGGTTCAGTCTTAATAATTGTATTTGAGTCGTAATGAAATGTACTTATGAAAAAGAATTTTTTTAT
>APFE031252121.1:6335-58117 GCA_000404065.3 Pinus taeda
GCATAAGTGCCCCAAGGACAAGTAAAAGTGGTTTTGTCCTGGTCCTCTAAGGCTATCCTGATCTGGTTGTAGCCACTGAAACCATCAAGAAAAGAGAATGATGATTTCCAGCTAATGTGTCTAGCACTTGGTCAATAAATGGCAGTGGGAAATAATCTTTGAGGGTTGCTTTGTTCAATTGTCTGTAGTCAACACAAATCCTCCACTTACCATTTTTCTTGGGCACTACTACCAATGGGGATGCCCACTGACTGTCAGAGATAGTATAGATAAAATTGACTTTTAACAGTTTTTATAATTCCTCTCTAACAATATCTTGAAGCATGGGGTTCATTCAACTCTGTGGTTGCCTCACTGATTTGATATTGCTATCTGTATAAACATGGTGAGTGCATGTTTTAGGGTGGATTCCGTGCATATCGGTGTAGTCCCAAGCAAATGCTTTCTGGTATTCTCTCAATAATTGAATCAATTTCTCTTCCTGAGATGAGTCTAGGTGAGTGCTAATATTCAAAGTTTTTCCTGGACTAATCTCTATGGTCTTACTCTGTGTGTTTGTGGTGGATTCGATAGGAAAAATGTTGTGAAATGTTGTTTGAAAAGAATGAATGGTGCATGTTTCCTGAAAATTTTGTGCCAAAAGTTCATCTGCAGCATGGTATTGGTCATTCCTCAATTCCTCGGAAACATCAGGTTGAGAAAGGAACAATTCTACCAAATCATCATTATTATGTTCTTGAAAATCATAGATTTGGTTGATGATGAAAACATATTGAACTTCTACCTTATCATTGTATTTATCTTCAAGCCATAAATTGTGTGCTACTGCTGGTGATTGTGTTGATGGGTAAAGAGTGAGTTGTTTTCTTTCAGTTCCTCGTGAAATGATCATATTACCCGATCTACATCCTATGAATGCATCAACAGTTGCTAACCATGGTCTAACAAGGATGATAGGGTGTCCTCCTAAATTGGATTTTGGCTGAAGAACTAAAAAGTCCACTGGATACTCCCAAGAGTCCAGTGAAACAACTATGTCCTCCAAAATCCCTTCAAGAATCACTTTAGACCTATCAGCGAGTTCTAGAACAATTGTTGTGTGCTGCAAGTTTGTGAGCTAGAGTGTTTTCATGGTTTCAAGAGTCATCACATTTATTGCGGCCCCAAGATCAATTAAGGTGTTTGGAATACGTATGTTGTTAATGATTGTAGTGACTCACGGAATACCAGGATCAACATACTTTTCCATTGAAATGGTGTTTGTCATAAGGCCAGCTAAATTTCCAATAACATGAATGGTTTGTGGATCAACTCTTTTCCTAGTAGGCTTCTTAAGGCACAGTTCTTTGATGGCTTTAGTATATATGGGAATGTCTTTTATGGCTTGTAGTAGCAGAATTTTTATATAGACATTATTTAGCTCATCTAAAACATCAAACTGTGGTATAGACATGGGAAGTTTTGTTTGGACCAATCGATTCGGAAAAGGTGGTTGATGCAATGGTTGCATTTATTTGTGTTTGATGTCATCATTTGGTTTCCTTTGAATGGGAGTTTCATTTTCATTTTCTTCGTTTTCTCCTTGTTTTTCAACTGTTGGAGATTCTTTGTGAAGTACCTTACCAGACCTCAAATTGATATTTTGCAAGGGTAATGTGGGATATGAGGGTCCCTCATCTACATTGTAATCTAGTCTCTCTGCTCTGTTATTTGGATTTGGTACAGGTTGCGCAGGGATTTGAGTAGATCTAGGAGGTTGTGGGTTAGATGGAAGTTGTAATTGTGGTGGATTTATTGATGGAGGAGCAGGCAATGCTTGTTGATTGGGTTGGGGTTGATGTGGGTAAACAACTTGCTGCTGAGGATATTGCTGATATGATTGAGGATATGGCGAATATGGCTGATGTTATTGTTGATATGGCTGCGAATATGGTTGGTATGGTTGAGGGTATGGTTGATATTGTTGAGAGTATTGCTGAGATGGTCTCCATTGTTGTTGTGGGTAACTTTGGTGCTGCCATGGCATGGGTACATTCCATGGATTCTGAGCATACATCTGATCATGTGCAGGAAATTGTAAATTCTGTTTGGGAACATACCTTGAGGTGGAGGTCTTGGCTTCCATGGTCTCTTTGTGCCCATAAAATACACATTCTCCATATCTGTATTGACTGGCACATTACAATTCTGAAAAACCTTGACTTTAGAGCAATGAAATCTATCATGATTTTCAGTACAAAAGGCACAAACTTGAATGTTTTCTAATGGGCAATCTTTTAAGGCATGCTTCTTCTGGCATTTTGGACAAAAGATAGCCATCATTTAATCTTCCTCCTCTTGTCTTTTCTTAGCTTTAAGAGTGTCAATTTGAGTCCCTAATGTACTCAACAGATCTGTTTTGAATTCCTCTAGCAAATTTCCTATTTCAGCTCATGTGACATTGGCTGAAGCAGATTTTGTGGCTTTGGATGATATGGTTCTCTTTCCAATTTTGGCTTTGCTCCTAGAATACTATTCACATAAATCAGCAATATCTTCGAAAGGTAAGGTGGAAATATCATCTTTTCCCATCAAATTAATATCATCTAAGTATTCCTCTCGAATGCCCTTCAAAAATATTGTTCTAATGAGATCAAGAGTCATGGATCGATGTTTTGATTTTTGTAAATTGTAAGAAAATCATTCCAAGAACTCTTCTAAACTTTCATCCTCATGTTGATTCATCCTAAAGATATCATCTTTAGAATCCTTTGATCTACAATAAGGTTGGTATTTCATTAGGAATATTCTTCTCATGCCATCCCAATCAGTTATTGCATGCTCACCAAGTCCCATGAACCATCTTAGTGCTAATGCCTTTAATGTTGCTGGGAAGAGTTTAAGCATATGGGCATCATCTATGTAACCATATGTTCGACATACAATGTCAAACTCAAAAAAGAATGAATCCGGGTCTTCTGAATCCATGCCATAAAAGTTTGGTAACACAGAAGGAGGTATGTTTTTCATTTTTTATTTCCTCATCATGATTGTCTTCTGGTTCATGGATAGGAAATTTAAAGGTTGATTCTTCCTCCTCTCCTTGATCTTGTTGTTGTTCAGGAGTGGGTCTTCTTACTGATCCTCCTCCTTCCTCAACCATTTTTATAGATTCCTCTGGTGATTTGATTGTTTGTTCAGTATCACTCGTTCCAAAGAGTTGTTCTAGAGATTGTTGAGTTATTTTTCTACTTTCTCTCTTTGTAGAAGATTCAGGGAGATGTTTCTTCTAAGATTCGTGTGCCAATAGGATTTGTCTCTCAATAAGTGTAAGTATTTGGCCTTATTTGTGTTTATCCTCTAATTTTTGTATGGTGGTTTCCTCAGCTGGTGTTGTGTGTTTAGTTTTTCCCAAAGGGTCTGCTCCTGGTGATAGGTTAGTTTTTGGATGGGGGGTTTTTGTGAATCTACCTCTATTATCTCTAGATCTAGGCATAAGCAAACATGATTTCTAAAGTGACAATCAAATCTATGTTGTGTTTTTGTTTGTTTTTGTTGATTTAATTTTTTTTTTTTTATATTTTGATTTTTTTCGAAATCCTCTAACTATGCCTCCTCGGCAACGACGCCAAAATGTAGTGGCCAATCTAGGGTGCTAGATTAGACTAGATTTATTATCAACCAGGGTAAGTAAACTTTGAGGCATGTGTCTAAAGTATATAGACATAAAGGATCCTAACTAAGAGTTTATTGTGATAGGCTACAATACTTCTTTACAGAAGGTTAAGATATTTTTCCTCTCACCTTAACACTCAGTTCACCTAAGTTATCTAACTGTCCTAAGGATACAGCGTATTGCTAGACTGAGATTTTAATCCCCTACAAGGATGCTATGCACAAAAGCTCTGTCTAGTTAACACTTAAGCATTCGTGAAAAATCAAAAGCACGCTGAATTTTAAATGCATAAAAACAAAGTCTATGGGGATGCTTTAAAATATAACGATGGATCAAATCTCTTACAAGATATGGTTCAATGATCTAACGATAAAATCTTCAAGCTATCACCACAAATACCATTTGTGAGAATTTATAATCAAATCGACAAAGTCATAAACATGGAAATAACACTAAACACTATGCATTCTATTCAAATTCAAAAACTGCTAAGGAAACGAAATTAACAGTATACCAATCCACGCAGGGCCCATCCACATTTCAATGGTACACTAAAGTAAACTCAAGCAACGAGAGTATTAACGCATAGACATTGCTGGAGCAAAACCGTAACTATATTCAAGTGCTGAAGATTGCAATCACATACAAGAGTTCGGTTCTCAAACGATACACATAGATAATAATTGTAACTGTTTTTGAAAACAAAATAATACGCAGGCTTTATCTGCCTCCCTATCTAAATTGAATGTACATTCATTAAGCAGATGTTTCTGCTTTTACAATGGAGTGATTCTTGGTCATTTCTAATCTAAACCGATTTCCAAAAAAACAAAACGAAACTGGTTTGGGAAACCATGGCTTTTACTGCCTTTGTAACCAAAAGGTTGGGGTTTGACCAGTGTTGACCGCATAACCAGGGGCTTTTGATTTGTTGTAGAATCAATTTTTCACCATGCATGTACATTTAGGATCTCGTTCCTATCCATTGCTTTGGCTTGCCTGTCATGCCACGTGTCAGATGATAAACCATTTACAGGATGTTATGACTTCCTGTAATCTTTTTGTTGAAAATTCCTAATTTCTAACATAAAAATTCATAAATTAACTTTAATGCAAACTAATAATTATAATGCTATTAACTAATCAATTTTGATGGATATAAAGGGGTCTATGGAGGAAAAAGATAGACAAATGATGATGTTTTTAGAAGAAAAAGATGGTAATGGAATGGTACCAACAGTCCCCATCTCCAGTTGTTGCATTTATATCTGCTCCATAACTTAATAAATCATTCGACGTATCCAGATCCCTATTTTGCTTATTAATACATAGGAAACTCCCAACACTGCCAAACCCTAAGATTGCACCATTGTTCCAAATTAAATTGGAAATTGGTTCATGTCGACCCATAATTGCTTCCCAAATAGGAACATGTCCATATTCATCTCTTAAATTTATAAAAAAAAAATTATGGACTATTATGGTCAAGTTCATTTTAATAATAAAATGAAGGATGGTTTCAAATGTGAAAAAAATTAGCAACATTTTTCAAAATAAATATTTATATTTATAAGAACACTCATGGATTGGGAAAACAACACAAGGACACTCAGGATATAATATAACCTTACTATTCACATCTGCTCCATATTCTAGAAGGAGGTTAATGCAATCTTTAAAATCATATTTAATAATATTTTTTTCTCATACCTACTCAAAGAAACGTATGTTGAAAATAAAGTCTAACTTTTGACCATGAAAAATCAATGATTAAAATGAAATTTAATCTTGAAATTAACCAAGGGCGTACGATAGTTTTTGCATGATTCTTAGGATCCATACCCCTTTTCAATAGTTACTCCATTAAAAGAGTATATCTCATTGAAGCAACAAAACATAGGCTAACAGGTACATCCCTACTTCCTTTTTCTACCGAATGCTCTATCTCTTCTAACAATTCTCCAAAGTTTAGGTCTTTCAGTTCCTTCGAATGCTATAATCATATCAACATAAGGTTTAAGATGCCTGCAATACTAACCAAGACATTAAAATAATACATTTAATTGAGTTTATTCCCAAATAATTTACCACCATGGTAACTTCACTCAACATATTTAATGTAATTCTTGCTTACAAACCTTAAGAAGGTTTTTCATGATATTTGTTCCATCTGCAATATTGGATTGCATAATATTCATGAATAAATTGTGGTTTAGTCGCAAAAGTTAAGAAAGCCTCTTTGTATGAATATTGTATGATTGTGGTCTGTAATAGAGCATTCCAATTTCTCCAAAAATATCTCCCTGTTGGGATGACCCAATAGTCTAGAATGCCCGAGGAAAAACAAATTGGGTCATAATGGAAAGAGATGTGTCATTTTATGTACTTTAAATTCTACAATGTAACTAAAAATCGCAAATGGAGATAAATTGTTGTTACACATTTAATAAAATGAAACCCTTCTAATTTCATGGATATCATGTAAAAACTTCGTAAAATGACATGTTTTGGGGTGGCTATTTCCTAACAACAAGAGATCAAAAACATGAGTGATCACTTCTTTTTGAAAATTTTTAGCTTGCCTTCTCTATTCTATCCTTGTCTACTAGTAAGTCTTGTGAAATAAACAGATATACAATGTTAAATATTAGCTAAAAATGAACATTAACAACCATTTGTTTGGTTTCCCGTTTGAAGACAGGCAATTAGGAAAAGGAATATAGATAACCATTGATATGATTTTGAACTTTAAACATCAAATTTTTTAACACAAACATTTAGGAAAAGGATATAAAGAACCACCAATATAATTTTTAACTTTAAACTTTAACAATATGAAAGATATCTACCACAACATCTCACACTAACACATAAAAATATATGGGTGCCTCATTTCTTAAAATGAAATCCTCTTTTGGGGGGAAGTACTCTGCTTTCATCTCTAAAACCTTTCTAACCATAAGAAAACTATCAGGTCATTTCTTTCTATATGTTTTTGTAATAAATCCCAAGCAAAAACTCGAGAAAAAGGTATTCTTCCATCATTAGACAATACTTACCAGCTAGAAAAGGAAATCATGTGACACTCCCTCGAAAAAATACCCTCTTTAAATAATAGAGAAAAAAGAAGAAGTTTGAAATGGATGTATGGATCCCCTTTAGAAGATCATTTAAAGTTTCTTCTTGCTGCAACTCCTCTATTCTGAATTTCAGGCATAAATGTGCTAACATTTGCTCTTGATATTGTAGTTGGAGCTGATTTCTTAATGCAAATCTTGAAGCTACCTGAATTGTGTCCCTTTGCAATTAAAATGCAAGTCAAATCCTAACATTCCCAAGCAATTTTATATTTAAAAGAGAAAATATATAGATATAAATTTCCTAAATAATAGTCTATTAAGAATATATTACTTACAAATCTCTTGGCCCAACTTGTGCCATGCATAACTAAATTTGTCATGTTTCTATGTTGTTAGGCCCAGATTGACTAACATGAAGAAGATATCAAATATTATTTCTCTAGTATTTTGAGCATGCAGATCTCCATACCCAACAATGATCAAAGTGGTAATGACCAATAGATTTAGGTAACATAGTGAATCGACAATATTTTTGTTACGAAATTTAGAGCTACAACACCAATCCATGTCTTTCTCACTTCATGACATATAACAACATGGAGATAATTAAAGAATCCAACACAGTGAACAACAAACAATGTTACCTACATAATTGAGCCAATACAACTTCAAGTTCAATGTGGGTCAACACTATTTGCAATTACAAAGAGTGTTCCAAAAAATTCAAGCAAAATAGGATTTTATTGGCTTACACAAATTAGCTTTGCACAACGTGTACAAAAGTAGTTGAATCAAATATCTTTCTCTAGTATTGCGACGTTAAACACCAGAGGGGCAGCATACTAAGAGCATTAAAAGATAAGAATGTCCTCAATTTTCCTTTGAACATCTGTCTAATTGACGCAAAAGGCACTATTAAACAGACATCAAATAGGAACCATGTATAAATATACATGTGTCATCCACGAAAGATGATGATATTGTGTTTTCTAACGAGTGAAATTCTATTAATTGTTGGTTTCAAGCTTATTCTATGAAAAAAGACATGTTGGCATTATGATACAGGTATGACATAGGTGTTGTCCTTGATGGCAACTCTCTCAGATGAAATATCACAGTATAGCAGGTAAACAGCAAGAATGAAGAAAGAAAGGTATACGCAGGTTCACTATATACCAAGCCGCATATACATGTAGGTTCACTATATACAAAGATGTGTATAACGTACACACGCACTTTCACAAAAGGAAAGCACGTACATGTCGGAAAACTAAGTTTTGATCCGTGGTATTTGGACCATGGTATTTTGGTATTGGTCTGAGGTATTGACCCCAGGTATTGGGTCTAAGGTATTGGTCCTATGTCGTTTTGGACCATGGTATTGAGAGAGGCCTAAACCTATATAAGGAGAAGAAGATCATTAGGCCAAAGGGAAAGTGTGCAAGTGATGAATATCTGATGAAGTGTGAGATCTAGTATGCTAGTTATGGGTTTGTGATGCTTTACTTGATCTGAACCAAGGATGCACCTATGTGGTTGATGATGGATGATGGATCGGGATCATAAGGCTTGGAATATATTATTATTATGTGGTTTGATCATGGATAGACTAGATCTGAATTATTGACCCATGTTTTATTGTATAAATGTTATGATCTGGGTATGATTGCTATTTGGAATAGCTGCAAAGTTATGAGTAAATATTTGCAGATCTGTACGCAAGTTCACTTTGGTAAAAGCACATATACACGCCGGTTCGGCTCATCAAAGTAGCATATATAGTATGAAGTATGATATTTGAAGTTGCAGTTGGATCAAGTTGTTGTTGCAGAATTTTGTGGTCTGCTCTGTGTTCTGGTGACTGTGTTTTGTTGACAGGGTTTTAGTGTTGGGTGATTCAGAGATTGATGATGCAGGTGTAGTTGATGGGTGCATTGCAGTGGTGATTAATTTTGTGCTTCAATGTTGTTGATGGGTCTAGTATGAAAATTGGATGAAACGTGGCCTTTAGATTATGGTGTTCTGCTTCAGGAGTATCCAGTATGAAAATTTATGAAACGTGGTCCCTGGAGAAAGAGAGAAGGTCGTAGCCTTCTGTAGGCTGGTGCCTACATACTAGTAAACATATCAGCCAGTACAAGAGCCAGGGTGTTGGAGCTGCCTTCCAGTAGCAACTGGAAAATGAGTGAAGGTTGGAGCCTTTAGTGGGTCAGCACCTACGTACTAGTAAACATATCGGCTAGTACAAGAGCCAAGGGGTTGTAGCTCCCTTCCAGTAGTAGCTGGAGAATGAGAGAAGGTTGTAATCTTCTGCAGGTAGGTGCCTGCGTACTGGTATGAGTCTGTGCCAATACAAGATTGTAAACAGGTTTTTCTTATATTAAAGGAAGATGGTAGCAGGTGGCTTTTGTCCCACATTGGGTTTCCACCTTATATCATGGTGTTCATGTGTGTTTCTTATGTGTGATGATATGTTCTATTTTACTGCACCTGTTTATTGTTTATATGGTTTAATGAAGTTTTGATGCACTGATTAAAGATCAACATATAATGGAGACTGAATCATAAGTTTACTGGATATACGCTAGTTGCATTATACGCAGTTACGTGTACACACGGGTTCCCTTAACTAAAGTAGCATATATGAATCTGATTATGGAAATGAAAAAGTTAGTGATTTGCTAATACTGATTCACCCCCCCCCCCCCCCCCCCCACCCCCAGTATTATTTCCAACAATTGGTATCAAAGCAGGTCCTTTGGTAGAAGCTCTTGATTACTTGAAGGAGATCCATAGAACAATGGGAAAGAAAGCGCATAAGAAGAAGAAGACAGCTCAAAGGAATAGTGATAGCCTGCTATTAAGTGGAAGCAAGTATTCAGATTCTGAATCACCTCAGATTGAAGATGAACAAGCAAATGAAGCATCAGATAAAATCATAGATCAACAAGATCTATTTAACAAAAGGGAGAGTACCCTCAAAGAAGAAGTTATCAGCTTAAAAGCTCAGCTGGAATGTGTCTTCAGAGTACGTCAAATGCTACAGGAGCAGAATGAAGAACAAGAAAATGAGATTCTCAAACTAAGGCAACAAGTGGAAGAAGGAAGAAAGTCTGAAGAAACCTTGAAGGAGCAATATCTGGAAAAGGAAGAACAACATCAAGTTGAGGTAAATATCTTGAAAGGTAAGTTAAAAGAAAAAGATAAATTATTATGATTTCCAGACAGTACTAAGATTTTGGATGATATTCTTAGTAGTCAAAGGTCGCCTGCTATCAAAACTGGTCTTCGCTTTTAAGAATCTGTTGAAGGTGAATCTAGCTCACAAGGTGAGGCAAGGAACTCTAATACAAAATTTTAAATTCTCAACAAGGAGATGAGAGGTCAACCCCATCAACAACCAAAGAAAGAAAGTCTTCAAAGAAAATCCTTTACTCCTAACTGTGGAAGTGATAAACAATTATTTCCTCCGATGAATAATGTTTCATGTTTTATATGTCATAACTTTGGGCATGTTGCAGTGAGATACAGAAGTAGAATGGTTCAAGACCATCACACAGAAATATCATCACGTTCCAGGTACTTTAAAGGATATTGTTTTGCTTGTAATATGTTTGGTCACAAAGCCATTGACTACTGTAGAAGGAATATGAAACATATAAGATGTTATGCATGTAACAAGCTTGGGCATATAGCAAAGGAATGCATGAGTAGAATTTGGGCACCATACCAAAAGGAGAAAACATCATCACAGTCAAAGATATGGAAGAAAAAGGAAGTACAGTAAAAAAGATGTGGCATAGCAAAGTATACAGACATGACAGACTTAGAGGGAGCTGAAGGTGCAGAACCTCAGTGTTCTAAATATCATACACAAGTTTCATAAAGACAAGTCGCGTGTATACGCGATTTCGAAGCTGCACAGTCACCTATACGTTGGTTTGAGGAAAAGCAGTGGGACAAACTCAGGAAAAAGGGTCTGATATGGTTCATTCAATTATTTGTTCTGTTTGATGATGGTTACAATCTGTTGATGATGTGTGGAAATGTGTTGTTATTTAGAAGTGCTTGATGTATATCTGATTGATGATGATGCCTTGATACTTTTTGCTGATATATGCATGATCAGATTTGACAGTGAACAGATGGAACAGGTTCAGGGGGAGCATATGCTTCGAATAATGCATTGTTGGCATTACGGTTAGATGTCTTTGGTGACGATGCTTATGTGGCTAAATGATACATCTTGCTACTTATTGTCGGTTGGTCAAGAGAATGGTACTGCAGGTTACAGATCCAGATGCTGTTGACATATGCTTATGGTGCAAATCATATATGGTGTATGATAGTTGTTGATGACTATCATGGTCTTGTTTAGATTGTTATAAAAGTCATGTATATCATTTGATGTAAAGTTCATGAAACGACCTATTTTGTTACCCCACTATGCATGGGATGGATAAAGTAATGTTCTTGTTTTGACATGTATAAACATTTGGTATATCCCCACTTGGTTGGGTGGATGAGTCAAAATGGTGTATCCCCACTTGGTTGGGAGATTGATGTATGTATGACTCATTGGTGATAGGAAGGTCATAATCACTTAGTTGAGTTGTAGAGTCATGTTATTCTTTTGAAAAATATTTTTGCAGACTCTGCATGTGCTCAGGGGGAGCATGGATGGATTGGTACATCTTGGCATGTACAAAGGGGGAGCTCAATTAGAGATTTCAGCATGTACTCAGGGGGAGTATGAACAACAAAATGTATATCAAGGGAGATAATATCTTGGTCCACCCTTTGCCCTTGATTTCAAAGGGGGAGAGTGACTTGGTGTGGTTATTGCCATCAAGTCCAAAGGGGGAGATTGTTGGCATTATGATACAGGTATGACATAGGTGTTGTCCTTGATGGCAACTCTCTCAGATGAAAGATCGCAATATAGTAGGTAAACAGCAAGAATGAAGAAAGAAAGGTATACGCAGGTTCACTATATACCAAGTCGCGTCTACACGCAGGTTCACTATATACAAAGGCGTGTATAACGTACACATGCACTTTCACAGAAGGAAAGACGCATACATGTTGGAAAACTGAGTTTTGATCCGTGGTATTTGGACCACGGTATTTTGGTATTGGTCCATGGTATTTGGTCCGAGGTATTGACCCCAGGTATTGGGTCCAAGGTATCGGTCCTACGTGGTTTTGGACCATGGTATTGAGAGAGGCCTAAACCTATATAAGGAGAAAAAGTTCATTAGGCCAAAGGGCAAGTGTGCAAGTGATGAATATCTGATGAAGTGTGAGATCTAGTATGTTGGTTATGGGTTTGTGATGCTTTGCTTGATCTAAACCAAGGATGCACCTATGTGGTTGATGATGGATGATGGATCGGGATCATAAGGCTTGGAATGTATTATCATTTTGTGGTTTGATCATGTATAGACTAGAACTGAATTATTGACGCATGTTTTATTGTATATATGTTATGATTTGGGTATGACTGATGTCTGGAATAGCTGCAAAGTTATGAGTAAATATTTGCAGATCTATACGCAAGTTCACTTTGGTAAAAGTGCGTATACATGGTGGTTCGACTCATCAGAGTAGCGTATATAGTATGAAGTATGATATTTGAAGTTGCAGTTGGATCTGGTTGTTGTTGCAGAATTATGTGGTTTTCTCTGTGTTCTGGAGACTGTGTTTTGTTGACAGGGTTTCAGTGTTTCAGTGTTGGATGATTCAAAGATTGATGATGCAGGTGTAGTTGATGGATGTATTGTAGTGGTGATTAATTTTGTGCTTCAATGTTGTTTATGGGTCTAGTATGAAAATTGGATGAAACGTGGGCTTCAGGTTATGGTGTTGTGCTTCAGGAATATCCAGTATGAAAATTTATGAAACATGGTCCTTGGAGAAAGAGAGAAGGTTGTAGCCTTCTGTAGGTTGGCGCCTACGTACTAGTAAATAGAAAGAATAAAAACAAAAACAAAACAAAACAAAAAAACAAAAAATTTCTTTGAATCCAATCACTTTCCAATTAGAAGATGGCAACCATAAAAAGAAGTGTTGGAAATAATACTGAGAAGGGGGGTGTTGGGGGGGGGGGGGAATCAGTATTAGTCAAGTCAATAATCTTTTTCCTTTTCATACTCAAATTGACATACGCTACTTCAATTAAGGTAACATGCATGTGCATGCAACTGTGTTTAAGGAAACAAGCCTATATCCAGCAAACTAATGATTCAATTAATTCATCATATGTTGATCTTTAATCTATGCATCAGTGCTTTATTAAACATCAAACAGTAACCATGTGCAGTTAATAACATAAATAACCATCACACATAATCAACACACATGAACACCAAGATTTAAGGTGGAAACCCAATGTGGGTAAAAAACACCTGTTGCTGTCGTCTTTGTCTTCTTTTAATAATAAGAAAATATGTTTACAACATTGTACTGGTGCAGACTCATACTAGTACGCAGGGTTCTACCTGCAGAAGGTTACTACCTTCTCTCATTCTCCAGCTTCTACTGGAAGGGAGCTACAACTCCCTAGCTCTTGTACTAGCCGATATGTTTACTAGTACGTAGGCGTTGACCTACAGAAAGCTACAACCTTCTCTCTTCCTCTAGGGACCGCGTTTCATAAATTTTCAAACTGGATCCATTAACAGCATCATTCAATCATCAAATATATATGCATAAACCAATCTCATATTGAACCAACCACAACCAAATCAATCAATCACTTTGACAACCCATCAATCTGATCTTTCAGAATGTTGTCACAAGAATACAGTAACTAGAACCCAAGCCAGAACCCAAAACACTACAACAACAAACAGTGGCAACTAAAACATAGATTATAAGGTATACGCTACTTTCATGTGTCGAACCTGCGTGTATACGCGCTTTCCTCAAAGCTAACCAACGTATACATCTGCAAATATTAATTCATAATTCTGCAGCTATACCAGACTTCAGTTATACCCAGTTCATATCATTTACAGAATAATATATGCGTCAGTATTCAGATCTAGAATATTCATGAGAAAAAAACACATAATGATAGTTCATTTTACGCCTTAAGTTCCCGATCCATCATTAGATCTTATCCTCCATCAACCGCTAAGGTTCCTCCTTGGTTCAGATCTAGCAATGCACCATAACCCAATAACCTACATACTAAATCTCACACTTCATCAGATATTCAATGCTTATGTACCGTGGCCTAATGATCTTCTCCTCCTTTTATAGTTTTAGGCCTTTCTCAATACCATGGACCAAAACCACTTAGGACCAATACCTTGGATCAAATACCTAGGGTCAATACCTCGGACCCGATACCTTGGACCAATACCAAGGATCAAAATACCATGGACCAAATACTTTGGACCAAAAACTCAGTTTTCCAAGGTATACTCACTTTTCCTTCTGTGAAAGCACGTGTGTACGTTATACGCTCCTTTTGTTCTGTTAACCTGTGTGTATACACAGCTTGGTCAAGGTGAATCTGTGTATACCTCTCTTTCTTCATTCTTTGAAGTCTGAACTGTGATTCTTTGTTGTTGTCATGTTGTACTGTGGTCTTTCATCTGAGTAAGTTGCCTTCTGAACTGATTCCTTGAAACTGTCCTACATTTCATCACATCTGTAAACACGATTGTTATGCATTCTGTCACTTCTAATATCTCTTCTGCAGATTCATCTAGTTACCATATACAAGAGAGTTGTTCTGCTATAGGTGGGTTTCCATCAAGTACAACACATGCATCATAATTCCAACAATCTCCCCCTTTGACATTAAGGGCAAAGGGCGAACGAGGATATTTTCCGCCTTTGATATCAAGGGAAAAGGGCTGACCAAAAAGAAGACTTCCATATCTGAACAACTGAATATAAACGTTGATCATGCTCCCCCCAAGCACATGTTGAATTTTCTGATTAAACTACCCCTTTGTACATGTTGAGATGCATTATATCATCCATGCTCCCCATGAGCACCTGCAAAGTCTGCAAATATTTTCCAAAAGAATAACATGAATTTATCACTCGACTATGAGAGTTTGACCTTCCTATCACCAATGACTCATACATACATCCATCTCCCAACCAAGTGGGGATATACCAAATTTAACTCATCCTCCCAACCAAGTGGGGATATACCAATTGTTTATACATGATAGGAATTACATTATAAGACCAAAATGGACTCATCAAAAGACTATGAGAGCCATAGACAAATTATTACATCATCGGTCTTTATATGCCCTTTACATCGAATGATATACATGACATTTATACCAGAGACCAAATGTCTAAACAAGACCATGAGAGTCATTGAAAACTATCATACACCATGTATGATCTACACCATAAGCATCTGTCAGCATCCAAACTAGCAACCTGTATATGTTCATTAAGATATGACAGTGTGAATATCATCAACCTGTGACAAAGTATGTCTGCATATATATCAACTCATCCTCTTGATCTCATCAAGATCAACTTGCTTCGTTTCCTTAGTAGAAAGAGCCTTATCATAACCTTCCATGAATCAACTCAGCATATGTCATATCTCCAAGCAGTAACAGAAAAACATTCACACCTTATCATATGTAAAATTCCATAGTTATCATATTATGATCTTTCACATCATCATCAATAACTGCATGATCTTTCCACAAGGACCTTCAATATATCAATCATGTATCATCACTAGGGAACATCCCATATCTGATAGGCATCAACCATGATAATCAACATATGTGAGTATCAACCTATCATCATAGATAATAACTCATCATCATTATGTGGTCAAGTAAGCCATGTCTTCGAAAATTCATGTCTTCAAATTGCTATGTCTGCAATAACACCATTCTCTTGGCCAACCAACAATATGAAACTTAAGTAACCATCCATGTATCCATCAAAGAGATATCAATATGTATCTAGCAAACCATGACCTCATGGTCATTTGTCACGATTTCTTGATATCATCAATAGCAACAATCCTCAACCGTGTGAGAGCCAAGATCTATAGGAATCTTGTATCATAATTGCACCATATAAACTTTATGCATCTTTGAAGGCATAGAAGAAATGAGTGGCTCATCATCAATTAATGAATTTTTGTACTCAATATTTGTACTTCTCCTTTTCCTTATGAAGATCACCATGTAAGAAACATATATATACATCATCATAAATTTATCCATAATCATCCATAAATCTGATCTGAATAACAACTATGTAACCCCAATCAATATAAGTATCATCTGAGATGGGAAAATTATAACCGTCACATAGCAAGATGTATCAATTTAACCACTTTAGCCACATAAGCATCATCATTATCGAAAATACTTCTAAACATAATGCCAACAATGCTTTGTTAGAAGCATAACATGTTCTCCCCCTGAACCTGTTCCACCTGTTCACTGTCAGATCTGATCATTGCATTTATCAATAAGAAGTATCAAGGCATCATCATCAATCAGATATACATCAAGTTATCAACAAATTGTTAGGAATAAAACACTTCTAAATAATATCCATAGACTGTAGTCATCTACGATAGAAAAGATAATGGATAATTGTATGAATCATATCACATCAGTTTTTCTGAGACTGTCCCACAACATTTTTCTCACACTACATATACGTGACTGTGCAGCTGTGAACTTGCGTATATACGTGACTTGTCTTCATGAAACCTGCGTATGAGATTTAGAACATTGAAGTTTCATACTTTTGGCTTCTCCTGAGTTCGTCATGTCTATACATTGTGCCATGCCACATTTTTCTAATTGTACTTCCTTCTTCTTCCATATCTTCGAGTGTGATGATGTTTTCTCCTTTTGGTATGGTGCCCGATATTTTCTCCTGCATTCCTTAGCTATATGTCCAAGCTTGTTACATGCATAACATCATACATGTTTCATATTTCTTTTATAGCAGTCAATGGCTTTGTCACCAAACATATTGCAAGAAAAACAATATCCCTTAAAGTACTTGCAAGCTGATGATCTTTCTGTGTGATGGTCTTGAACCATTCTTCTTCCGCATCTTGCTACGATATGTCCAAGATTATGACATATAAAACATTCAACATTATTCATTTGAGGAAATAACCGACTATCATTTCCATGGTTAGGAGTAAAATATTTTCTTTGAAGATTTTATTTCCTTGGTTTTTTATGGGATTGACCTCTCATCTCCTTGTTGAGCATTTCAGATTTTGCATTAGAGTTCCTTGCCTTACTTTATGAGCTAGATTCACCTTCAACAGATTCATGAAAACCAAGACCAATTTTGATGGCAGGAAACCTTTGATTGCTAATAATATCATCCAAGATCTTAGTATTATCTTGAAATCATAAAAGCTTATCCTTTTCTTCTAATTTACCTTTTAGTATATTTACTTCAACCTGATATTGCTCTTCCTTTTCAAGATACTACTTCTTCAAGATTTCTTTAGCTTTTCTTCCTTCTTCCATCTGTTGCCTTAATTCAAGAACTTTGTTTTCTTGTTTTTCAAGAGCTTGGAGTAGTTCTTCACTCCACTTATTTGATTTTTCAAGATCTTCTTTTAGCGAGAGGATCTTAGCTTCAAGACTTTCATAGTAACAGGATCTATTTTTGAGTTTCTTAATTGTTGTGCTCCTTTCATTTACTTCATTTCTTATTGATGTCACTTCATCCTGTAGCTTTGACATTGATCTTCCTTTTCCTTGAATTGCTTCCTTGCTTTGTTTCCTTCCTCTAGTTGAGCTTTTAGTTTGGTAGCTTCTTCTTTGAAGGCACATTCCCTTTTGTCCAATACATATTGTTGATCTCTAATTTTGTCCATAAGCCTTTTAAATTTTGCCTCTATTTGATATCTTTTTTCCTCACCCATAAGAGCAAATTCAATTGTTTCACTATCACTTTCATCATCTTCAAATGGATGGAGAAATGTATCACTAGAGGATAACAAATTCATACCTGATAGTTCTTTTGCTTGTTCATCTTCATTCTGAGGTGATTCTGAATCTAAAGAGTTGCTTCCACATAATCCCCAATTGATTCTCCCACTATCATAGTTCCTTTGAGATGTCTTCTTCTTCTGAGGCGCTTTCTTCTTTAGCTTCTTTCCCATTGTTCTATGGATCTCCTTCAAGCGATCAAGCTTCTACCAAAGGACCTGCTCTGATCCCAATTGTTGGAAATAATACTGAGAGGGGGGGTGAATCAGTGTTAGTCAAGTCAATAATATTTTTCCTTTTCATACTCAAATTGACATACACTACTTCAATTACGGTAACCCGCGTGTGCATGCAACTGTGTTTAAGGAAACAAGCATATATCCAACAAACTAATGATTCAGTAAATTCATCATATGTTGATCTTTAATCTGTGCATCAGTACTTTATTAAACATTAAATAGTAACCATGTGCAGTCAATAACATAAAGAACCATCACACATAAGCAACATGCATGAACACCAATATTTAAGGTGGAAACCCAATGTGGGTAAAAACCACCTATTGTTTTCGTCTCTATCTTCTTTTAATAATAATAAAATCTGTTTACAACATTGTACTGGTGCAGACTCATACCAGTACGCAAGCTTCTGCCTATAGAAGGTTACTACCTTCTCTCGTTCTCCAACTTCTACTAGAAGGGAGCTACAACCCCCTAGCTCTTGTACTAGCCGATATGTTTACTAGTACGTAAGCACCAACCTACAGAAGGCTACAACCTTCTCTCTTCCTCCACGAACCACGTTTCATAAATTTTCAGACTGGATCCATCAACAACATCATTCAAAAATCAAATATATCTCCTATTGAACCAACCACAACCAAATCAATCAATCACTTTGACAACCCATCAATCTGATCTTTCATAATGCTCTCACTAGAATACAGTAACCAGAACCCAAGCCAAAACCCAGAACACTGCAATAACAACCAGCAGCAACGAAAACATAGATTATAAGGTATACGCTACTTTCATGTGCCAAAATTGCATGTATAAGTGATTTCCTCAAAGCCAACCAGCGTATACATCTGCAAATATTAATTCATAATTTTGCAGCTATACCAGACTTCAGTTATATCCAGCTCATATCATTTACAGAATAATATATGTGACAGTATTCAGATCTAGAATATTCATGAGCAAAAAACGCATAATGATAGTTCATTTTACGCCTTAAGATCCCGATCCATCATTAGATCTTATCCTCCATCAATCGCTAAGGTTCCTCCTTGGTTCAGATATAGCAATGCACCATAACCCAATAACCTACATACTAGATCTCACACTTCATCAGATATTCAATGCTTGTGTAACTTGGCCTAATGATCTTCTCCTCCTTTTATAGTTTTAGGCATTTCTCAATACCATGGACCAAAACCACTTAGGACCAATACCTTAGATCAAATACCTAGGGTTAATACCTCAAACCCGATACCTTGGACCAATACCAAGGATCAAAATACCATGGACCAAATACTTCGGACCAAAAACTTAGTTTTCCAATGTATACGCGTTTTTCCTTCTGTGACAGCATGTGTGTACGTTATATGATCTTTTTGTTCTGTTAACTTGCGTGTATATGCAGCTTGGTCAAGGTGAATCTGTGTATACCTCTCTTTCTTCGTTCTTTGAAGTCTGAACTGTGATTCTTTGTTGTTGTCATGCTATACTGTGGTCTTTCATCTGAGTAAGTTGCCTTCTGAACTGATTCCTTGACACTGTCCTGCATTTCATCACATCTGTAAACACTATTGTTTTGCATTCTGTCACATCTGATATCCCTTCTGTAGATTCATATAGTTACCATATACAAGAGAGTTGTTCTGCTATAGGTGGGTTGCCATCAAGTACAACACATGCATCATAATGCCAACAAGAAATTTATGTATTCAAACCATAGACACACTAATATTGAACAAGGGATGTTGAAAGTGAGTCTTTTGTGGTGGGATTATTGGGAGATAAATGCAATAGATGGCATTCACATGTTGCAGTTGAATGTGAAGGTGGGAAACACCACTCTGTCCATGTCCCAGTGCTTTTTACAGTCAAGATTGAGGTTTTAAGCATACCTAGAAAATGACGAACAGAGGGTCAAGGCTTTCATTCCAATCAAATATGTGATTGATGGCATTAACCTATAGAATAATTTAATTTTGAAGAAAGTGATTCTCCCTTGGTGTTTATCCACGACGTCCATGATAATATGCAAAGTAATGGATAAAATTATCTCGTGAAAATACCATAAATATATGAGCGGTTGAGCATTCAATCATCCATCTTTGCTGCAATTCACAAACATCTGATTAATAACAATTCCGTCATCCAAGATTGTTGCCATGCATGCAAGACACTTAACAATCTTAGACCAAATCTAACTAAAACCTCAAGTTCGCGTAATTGAGCATACAATTTGTAAAAACATTTATTTGTTTAAAACACCAAATAGATTCTCACTGCTCCAATTTAGGCACAATTGACTCCACGCAATAAAAAATCGAGTGAAATACAAGCCATGTGCTCTTCTAATATAGAGAATTTTGAGGAAAGAAAAATTTACATCAATTTCTTTAAAATCTAGCTAAAATTTAAGGCTAAACCCACTTAAGTGTTGAAAAAAATGCAACAAGAAAAATCCTAATTTAATTTGTACTTGAATTAAATTAGGAATTAAATTGTAATTCTAATTCTCATAGCAACTTGTAACAGTTAACTAAGTTAAGTTTACTTAGTTGGCTCATTAAATTCGAGTTGGGAGTCTATCTAGAGTCATGTAGAGTGATCCCTAAATTTTAGGGGGCAGGTTGAGTTATTATTGAGTTGTAATTATTTAATTCAGTTTAACTGAGTTAAATTCAGTTAAACTAGTTCCAACTGATGGAGAAACTAGTGAGAGGTCAAGTGAATTCATTTGGATTTAATTCACATGCGGCGATCAATCAGATAACTGATAATTGACTCATAAATAACTCATGCATGTCATTTTTGAGAAAGAACCTGTTGAGATTAGAGTTCAGGGACAGTGTACTATCAGTTGTAAAATCATCTAAATTAAACCGATGGTGCATGCAATAAGAGAAAGGCCTATGGATGGATTCCACATTTATGGATGAGGAATTTCCCAATTAAATATGGGTTAATTCCCTAGGAAACTGTGCAAGGAAGTAGGAGCTTGGAAGGCAGAAAATTTGACTAAGTATTGGCTTGAGCTAGTTTGTGAAGTAGTGAGATAGAATGTACTTGTGCAGGGATTGTTCGGGTTGAACATGCATTGTATTTTCTTCTCAGCTTCTAATTAATGCAATGTACAGATAGCATTGGTTTTTAATTGTGGCTTTCCCTAGAAAATTATTGTGTGATGTGTGATTGAAATTCTTCCTTTTCTGCTTCGTGATTTCATCGATCAATTTTTGTTTTGGTTGATGAGTAGAGTAGATTCAAGTCAAATGTTTTAGCATATTACAATTTGCAGTTTGAAGCTACAAGAAAATTCTACATGGATTCAGACTTGTAATCACTATAGAAGATAAGAATACGAGTTTGTTTTGCAGGAGAAATCAGATTTGCAGTATCATACTTCAAAGCCAACAGGATGTCGTTCTACGATTGATACTTCAATATGCCCTTGGGGGTAGCTCGAATTACATAGCTTGGAAGGAAAGGATGGAGGCAATGTTGGAAGACAACGGGCTTAATGAATTCATAGACAATGATATTCATAAGCCTCTAATAATTGATGCACAGGATCTGGCAGAATGAAGAAAGTGTGTGGAAAAGGTGAGAAGAATTGTCCTAGAAGGAGTTTGCGATCATTTTGTCTTGAATCTCCATGTTAAGGAAAATCCTTTTGTAATGTGGAAGGCCTTGATGGACCTATTTCAAAATAACAGTGACCACATGAAGTTGGCACTGAAGGACAAGCTCAGAAAGATACCGAAGTACAATACCGAAGTACTTGACCAAGTTCACCCAATGTTGAGATGAGCTTGGAAGTTTTAGTGTTATTGTTGCTGAAGATGATCTAGTGAGCCTAACACTCCTAGAACTTCCCAAGGGATGGCATAGCTACCAGGACTCCATTAATGGGAGGGATAAGCTACCAGAGTGGGAGCGATTGTGGTCCAACTTGGTACAAGAAGATATTCGACAGAACGCCAGGATGGACCCTCATTTAAGCATGATGATGAGGAAAAATGTGCCTTAGCTGGAAAGGTGAAGAAAGGGAAGGGGAATTCATCCCATTCCAAATCAGATTCCAGTCAGGTCGATAAGAAGAAGGATATATAGAAAATAAAATGCTTTCACTATCACAAGCTGGGACACTATGCCACAAAGTCTCCGCATAAGAAGGCCATAAGAAGAACTCATGAGGAGCAGCAGGTGAAGCTCGTGCTTCACAGTTTGAATTGGATTTTACCCTCATAACTTGCATGGTGACATTGGTGATGGGTAGTGTGTGGTACTTGGATAGTGGAGCCTCATTCCATATGACCGACAACAAAGAGTTCTTCAATGACTTGGAGGAGAAGGACCTCGAGATGCATATTGAGATGGGAGATGATGGGAGGTATAACATGACCGACATCAGTATTGTTACCTTTTAGAGGGAATGTGGTTCTCCCTCACATTAAAAGATTTCATGTATGTTTCATGTTTGAAGAAGAGCTTGGTTTTTGTTCCCATGTTGGAGGAACGTGGCTATGATGTGATATTTAGTAAGGGAAAGGCTTTCATTCATCTCATAACCTCAGGATAGGTGAAGCGGATCGGGGTTTGAGTGAAGAACCTCTAAAAATTAGATGTAGAAGACTGCGTGGCTTTCAGCACTAAAGCAAAGAAGGTGCATAACTGAGACATCGGTGAGTTGTGGCATAGAAGATTGGGTCACTTGCATCACAGAGCTTTGAAGGTCATGCAGGAAATTTCTACTGGACTTCACAGGGGTATACTAGAGCAGAGAGACACATGCAAAGGGTGGAAGTACATGAAAGCTTCCTTTCATGACAAAGGCAGTTGAGCACAAGTGATCCTTGATCGAGTTTACTCAGATGTGTGTGGATCATTCTCGATAGCATCCACGAGCAAGCGTAGGTATTATGTAATATTTGTTGATGATTTTTATCTTAAGTTCTGGATTTTGTTCATGCATAAGAAAGATCAAAACTTCGCTAAATTTTGTGAATTTAAAGCATTTTTTCTAGTTTTGGGTTGTGTTATATTCTTTCCATGACTACCCCACACGCGGAGGGGTCACAGGGAGGTGGTAGCCCTCCTTATACATTGTGTGGGGCGGATGCCCCCCCTATTGTGGGGTAATCAAGGGGGTGGTAGCCCCCCTGCACGGGGTCTAGGGCAACGCCCCAGGAAATTTTTTTGGACCCTATATTAGGTGGGCGGACCTACTTATGGTTTTGTGCATGGATTTCACACATGGTTTTGGGCATGATAGTTTACTATCCATGGTGTTTTGTAGATCCGGTCAAGGGAACTACAATTATGTTCTAATCCAGGGTTAATGGATTGGGGCTTATGGATGCTTCGACATGTATATATATGTATTGTAGCATTGAAAGCAACATAATGAAAAATCAATCTGGTAGTCCCAATTTTGGGATCCAGGGGAAAATTTATGTATATATATGTTTTGTGTTTTATGCTCTCGCCATTTTTTATTTTCTATTTTTAGAATTCGTATACAAGTAATTTATGTACGGGGTTAAAACCTACATTGAGAAAGATATTAGCATGAAAGTTAAAGCTATCAGAAGCGATAACGGTGGAGAATGTGTGTCGAATAAATTTAAGAACTTATGTGCTTCAGAAGGAATTCGACGAGAGTTAATAGCACCTCATAACCCACAACAGAATGGGGGTGCCTGAAAGGAAGAACATAAGTATTGTGGGAGTGACACGACTTATGTTACATGATCAGGGCCTCCCATTGCACTTATGGGCTGAAGCATGCAACACAATTGTTTATTTGCATAACAGAAGCCCCCATCGAATTCTTAGGATAAGTAAATCAGAAGAAGTTTTTTCAAGTAAGAAACCAATGTGACACACTTCAGGATCTTTGGTTCATTAGTCTACTGTCATGTTACCAAGGATGCATGGAAAAAGCTAGATTCAATCGTTGAGTTGGGCATGTTTGTGGGGTACACTGATACACCTCAAAACTATCGGGTGTACCTTCCATCCAACAGTGGTTTGTAGAGATGTGAAGTTCGATGAAGAGAAGGCCATGAGATGTTCTCTTGAGAGGGAACTTCAGTTCCATTAAAATGAGGAGCTTTTAGCTCCAAAGGAGGAACCTCAGGATGATGTAGACCAACCACATGTAGAGGAGCAGAGAGTGGAAACACCCACTCATGCAGAGTGATCTGATAATCACCCCACAAGTGACCTTAGTTAAAGAATTATTAAATGAAGGTATTATAGACTCATGTGCTGATGTGTGTCTATGTTATTTAGGCAACGGATCGATCAGATTTCACATACACAGACACTTGAAATGGAAAACAACAGAGAAATATAGTAAAAAAATACAAGAATACAAGAAATTAATAAGGAGTTCACCCTATCCTCCGGAGCTACATCTTTGGTCGAGCTCTCAGTGGTGGCCTTCTTTTATTATGTCTTGAAGTAGAGAATTACAATGAAGGAGCTCAATATGAGTCTCCTGAAACAGATTGGCTTGGCAGGGTGGTTCTCGGATTCCCCAAGCCACTAGAGTACACAAACTATTTTCCTTACTAGCTCTTTGACCTCTCTGGTCTAACAGATCCTCTTAGGGATGGCTTGAATCTCTCAAGCTCTTTGGTGCTTGATGCTGCCTTTGGTCAGCTCGGTCCTTCTATCTTCTTTCTGCTTTTTGCTTCACTTGTTCTTCACTTCTCTGTCTTCTGTCTTCGATGTTCCTCTCCGTGTTTTTTTCCTTTCTATTCTCTGTTCATGGCTTTAAGGCCATTCGGGCTCATGGATGTTCGATTCCTCTTCCACTCTGTCGGATCACCTACTACAGCTACGCTTGGAGTTCCCTGTCTCGGAGTCATCATCAGACTCATAGGGAGCGACCACTTGTCCTCCTGCGAACTGTGCCAGCTTGCCTTGTCGGTTTGTTTCTTCAGTTACGTTATGGAATGAGTCATTTGCCACTGTGGTAGTCAATTCAGACTTCAAATTCTTTCATATCGCGGCTTAATCCCCCATCAATTCTGTCTTCTCCATCGAGCGTGATCTTAGCCGTTAGATCTGGAGCCCCCAGATCCAAAGCCATCCGCTCATTTCACACGGTTTACTTGCTCGACCATTAGCACGCAATGAGCGGCGGTTTCTCTCTCCTTCGCCTGCCACATGTCGAGCGCTGAGTGGAATCGCTCCGCTTTCACCAAAACTGCTTACCGCCCATGGATGCCTCCGATCAATACTGCCAATTTTGGAGCGGGTCCCGCCTTTAGCTTTTAGCCTTTTTCCCCATGGTTTTCCCGGCTCTCATGTGACCGAGTGCTCGGGGCTTCCCCCATCTTGAGGGTTTTCGCCTAGCGATAGTGCTAATCGTACATCAAAAACTCCCTCTGTTTCTCGATCCGGGCCTCCCAAAGGCTAATTTCACCTCTCGCGCAATCTCCATGGGCCTCGGTCAGCGCGCTTTGACCGAGGTCCTCGTTGTTCCACACTGCTTGCCAACTACCACTGGTTTAGAGGTGTTTTTTATCGTTGTTCTAAATTCTTTAGAGTCTGTCCCGACCTGGTACAGTCATGGTTCTTCTGATTAGTCTTTATGGATCCAATTCGGATCACGGCCTTCCCACTGAAAAGCTTTTGGACCACCAAAAGTTAGTTTTCAAGCATCGACTAAGTGAGGGTACTGTTGTCTCACTTGCCCAATCTCAATCCACTTTGCACTGCTCGGCTTTGAACCTTTGAGCCAAATTCTGAGGTACTCAACATCTCCTCTACGCGTCATCTTCACCTTCCTGTCCAGCACTATGTCTTCCTGCAATTCATTAAGATATTCAAGTAGCAGGTCATTAATAGAAGGCAATTGACTCTGCTCTTCAAGATCCTCAATTAGAGAAGGTTCAAACAATCTCAAGCAATCTGCATTTAAGACTGAGTAGATGTGCATGTAAGCTGGTAGATCAAGGCAAAAAGCATTTTCACCAATCTTCTCAAGTATTTTGAAGGGTCCATACCTGATAGACTTTAGCTTTTTACCTTCACCTTGCATCCTGTACTTGTTGATATATAGCCAGACCTGGCCTCCAACTTGAAAACTATGCTCCATCCAATGCTTGTCATGCCTAGCCTTGTATCTGGCTTGGCTCTTTTCCAGCTATTCCTATACTTCCTGGTGGATCTCCTAGATCTGTTCAATGAACCTAGTATCCTTGTCCACATCATTGTGCCCATCAACTATGGTATCTTTACCAAAGACAAAATCCAAAGGAGACCTTGGTGTGAAACCAAAACAGGTCTCAAAAGGAGATCTTTATGTAGAAGAGTGTTTTGCTCTATTTTAAGCATGCTGCACATAACACAAATGTTCATCCCAAAGCTTAGGATGTTTGCTGCAATATCCTCTGAGTAATTGGATCACTGTCCTGTTAACTACTTCTGTCTGGCCATCGGTTTGTGGATGAAAAGCTATGCTTTTCTTCAATTGGGTGTCCATCATCTCCCGCAGACTTGACCAAAACTTCCCCACAAATCGGGTGTCTTTATCAAATACAATAGAAGTGAGTAACCCAAAATGAACCCATACATGTTCAAAGAATAGTTTGGCAGTTTGTTCAGCTGTAATCTGCTTATTACAAGGTATCACAATACACATTTTGTTGAACCTATCCACAACCACATACAGATAATCATGACCTTTTCTAGACTTAGGCAGTCCCCTAACAAAATCCATGGAAACACTTTCCCAAGGGTGAGAAGGAACTGGTAATGGAGTGTACAGGCCTAGTTTTATATTGTTGGGCTTGCTTTTAGCACACATAGTACACCCTTTTACATATCTAGAAACTGTCTCACTCATTTTGGGCCAATAACAAAATCTTTGTAGCTGTGCAACTATTTTACTCACCCCAAAGTGACCTGATATCAGAGAAGTGTGTGCCTCTCTGATTATCTTTACTCAGTTTGTGGAATGCAGAGTTTCCCACAATGATATAAGAGTAGTGCTGCACATGATAATCCAATTCTTCTACCCTTTTGCCTTGACTCAAAGTTGCATATACATCTTTAAAGTCTATATCTTGAGCATATTGTTCATTATAACTTTCATGTAGTACAAAATTATGCTTAAGTATAGTAGATGCATTTATAATGGGTCTAGATAACATGTCTGCAACTTTGTTATGTATGCCCTTTTTATATCTGATGACTAAATGAAACTGTTGTAGAAAACCCATCCACCTGTAATGTCTTGATTGCTGCAACTTAGTTCGGGAGTGTAGATATTGAAGTGGTTGATGATCAGTATGTATTACTCTCTTTTCCCATTAAGTAATGTTTCCACTTTTTCACACTCTTAACTAATGCATACAATTCTTTATCATATGTAGGATAGTTAACTAGTGCAGGATTAAAAGTCTCAGAATGATAACATATGGGTTTACCGTGTTGTGTCAACACTGCTCCCATGGCATAGTCACTAGCATCTGTTTGGATCTCAAATGGTCTTTGTAGATTAGGCAGTGCTAGTACAGGTGTTGTACTAATGTTTTCTTTCAAGGTGTCGAAGGCTTTCTGATGTTTGCCTCCCTAGTGAAACACCTTGTTCAATCCTGTCAAAGCATGTAAGGGAGCTGCAATTGAGGAAAAGTTAGAGATGAACTTCCTCCAATATTGTGCTACTCCTAAGAAGCTTCTCACTTTTGTAGCAGACTTGGGTTTAGGCCAGTTTACAATTACTGCCACTTTAGAGGGATCTATTTTCAATTCATCACCCCCAACTATATGACCCAAATAATTTAGAGATGTTTTTCCAAATTCACATTTTCGGAGTTTAACATAAATTTTTTCTCTTTTCAAAACATCTAATGTCTACTTAACATGCTTTAAGTGTTCTTCCCATGTTTTACTAAAAATCAGAATGTCATCCAGATACACAATAACAAAATCATCAAGAAAAGGCCGAGTACATCATTCATTAATCTCATGAAAGTAGCAGGGGCATGTCAAGCAAAAGGCATAACCAGCCACTCATACAATCCTTGCTTTGTTTTGAAAGCAGTATCCATGCATCTTGCTCTGACAACTCTGACCTGATGGTATTCCACTGTGCAGTCCAGCTTGGTGAAATAAACAACTTCCTTCAATTGATCTAAAGATCATCTATGCAAGGAAGGATAACGATTTTTTATTGTTATCTTATTCAGTGCTCGGTAGTCAATGCACATTCTCCATGAGCCATCTTTCTTTCTCACCAAAACGATTGGTGACCCACATGGTGATGTGTTAGGCCTGATGAACCCCTTCTCAAGCAACTCCTGCACCTGCTTCTTGATTTTAGCATTCTCTAAAGTAGACAACCTGTACGTTCCAAGAACATCTTGCTACAAAATAATATCATGTACTATTTCCTTTTTGGGTGGTAGAACTTTAGGTTCCTGAAACAGGACATCATACTCTGAAACAATCTTTTCTATATCAGCTTGCTATTTAGCATTACAACCCTCAAATACATTAGTTTGATCAGGTTTATTTTCCTTTACACTCATTAGTAAGAAATGTTTGCGGGAATTTATCATTCTTTTCATCTGCCTTGAGTTTATGAGAGTATAACTATTCTTGAGCTTATGAGCTCTTACAAAATATTCGATTCCAACTTTAACAAGTAGATACTTGTTCTCAGCTCTAGAAAAAATAGCTTTTCTATCATACAAGTAAGGACTTCCTAAAACAATTCCACATATATCCAAAGGAATTATGTCTAACTCAACCCATCTACAAATGCTGACCCAAAAGAAAACTTAAGTTTGCACTGTCTAGTCACTTATAGTTGTGCTTTATCATTCAACCATCCTAATGGGTATGGTTTCCTGTAAGGTTAGTTGCTAATCCCAATTTCTTTACAATTGCTTCAGAAGTCAAATTTACTTGTGAGGCATTATCAAATAAAGTATCAATCTTTTGATGTTTGGAAACAACTTGAATATGGAAAAGCTCGTGTCTTTTTCTCTCATGTTCTTCATCAATAATAGATTGAGTAGAATTACTAGTAGATGCTTTAGAATTCTTACCTTTTATACCTATGGCTACAATGATTGTTTCATCTCCCGAGTCTGACCCCAAATCTTTCTGAATAGCTGCAGCGGTCTTCTTCTTCTTGCCCTCGGACATCTTAGGTCTCAGCTGTGGATGCAAAATCCAACAATGCTCATCATCATGCCCATCCTTTTTACAATGAGTGCATGAAGCTTTACTTTTCTGTGCAGTGTTTGCCTTCCTTGCTTTCCACTTCTGCTTTCTTTTCTCCTTGCTCTTGCTTATAGTGGGTTGGGATGGTCCCCCAAATTCTGGATTTCCATTCTTTCCTCTGGCTTCTAGATGAGTAGCTTGTATAGATACCTCATCTATACTGGTGGGATTAAACATGAGGATAGTATGCCTCATGTAGTTGTGAAGACCACCAATGTACTTCAAAAGAGTCTCTGGTGAGTCTAATGAGATCCCTAGAATCAATGCTCTCTTTTTAAATTCTTGGGTGTACCGTTGCACACTTTTCCCTTTCAACTGCTGAAGAGTTTGCCAACTCATCATGGCCTGTTGCATGTAGGCCAATGGATAGAACTGCTTCTTGATTGCAGAAACAAAGTCACTCCAGACAGAGATAGTCTTACCATGTCTTTTCATGTCAGCTTGGGTTCTGCTTCCCACCAACCCAAGGCAGTGCCTCCAGGCGTAGGCTTGCCAGCTGAATCTTTCTCTTGTCTGAATCGATGTTCTTGTACTCTGCAATACACATCAATTTGTCTAATCCAATTGTCCATTTTCAGCATTTAACTCTCCATCATTATAGGCAAGTCAAATTTAACATCTAGCTTGATCAAAGATGCTTTCTTATTATGCACAAGGCTATTAGGAGGTGTGAGGAATTTTTCCTCTTTCCCTTTTCCTTTTGAGTGGTCATGGGAATGAGACTCGTCTTCTTATTTGTCCTATTTAGAACCTGATGAATCTTCATCCTTATGCTTTCTAAAGTCCCTATACATTTCTTCTACCATAGACTTTATAGCTAGGAAACTTTCTATAAATTGAGGGTTTGGCCCCACAGAACCTTCCTCTGACATTGTCTTCCAAGGATAGACTCCCCCAATTTCAGGATTAGTTTTGACCAACTCTCCTTCTCCTAATTTGAGCTTTGATCTAGTGAGCATTCAACAGCTAAACCAACACAACCTTGCCTAACCTTACAACCTAAAGCTATGATACCACTTGATCTGATAATCACCCTACGAGTGACCTTAATTAAAGAATTATTAAATGAAGGTATTACAGACTCATGTGCTAGTGTGTGTCTATGTTATTTAGGCAACAGATCGATCAAATTGCACATACACAGACACTTGAAATGGAAAACAGCATAGAAATACATTAAGCAAATACAAGAACACAAGAAATTAATAAGGAGTTCACCCTATCCTCCAGGGCTACATCTCCGGTCCAGCTCTTAGTGGTGGCCTTCTTTTATTGTGTCTTGAAGCAGAGAATTACAATGAAGGAGCTCAATATGAGTCTCCTGAAATAGATTGGCTTGGCAGGGTGGTTCTTGGATTCCCCAAGCCACTAGAGTACACAGACTCTTTTCCTTACCAGCTCTTTGACCTCTTTGGTCTGACAGATCCTCTCAAGCTCTCTGGTGCTCAACACTGCCTTTGGTCAGCTCCGCCCTTCTGTCTTCTTTCTGCTTTTTGCTTCACTGGTTCTTCTCTTCTCTGTCTTCTGCCTTCAGTGTTCCTCTCCGTGTTTTTTTCCTTTCTGTTCTCTGTTCATGGCTTTAAGGCCATTCGGGCTCATGGTTGTTCAATTCCTCTTCCACTCCGTTGGATCGCCTACTACAGCTACACTTGGAGTTCCTTGTCTCAGAGTCATCATCAGACTCACAGGGAGCGGCCACTTGTCCTCCTGCAAACTGCGCCAGCTTGCCTCGTCGGTTCGTTTCTTCAGTTACGTTATGGAATGAGTCATTTGCCACTATGGCGGTCAATTCAGACTTCAAATTCTTTCATATCGCAGCTTATTACCCCGTCAATTCTGTCTTCTCCGTCGGGCGCGATCTCAGCCTTTACATCTGGAGCCCCCAGATCCAACGCCATCTGCTCGTTTCACGCAGTTGACTTGCTCGACCGTTAGCGCGCGATGAGCAGCGGTTTTCTCTCTCCTCTTCCTACCACGCGTCGGGCGCTAAGTGGAATCACTCCGCTTTCACCAAAACTGGTTATTGCCCATGGATGCCTCCGATCAATACTGTTGGTTTTGGAGCAGGTCCCGCCTTTAGCTTTTAACCTTTTTCCCCATGACTTTCCCATCTCTCATGCGACCGAGTGCTCGAGGCTTCCCCCATTTTGAGGGTTTTCGCCAGCATAATCGCGCATAAAAAACTCCCTATATTTCCCAATCCGGGCCTCTTAGGGGCTAATTTCACCTCCCGTGCAGTCTCCATGGGCCTCGGTCAACGTGCTTTGACCAAGGTCCTCATCGTTCCATCCCGGCTGCCAATTGCTATTGGTTTAGAGGTGTTTTTGATCGTTATTCTAAATTCTTTGAAGTCTATCCCAACCTGGTACAACCATGGTTCTTCCGATTAGTCTTTATGGATCCAATTCGGATCACAGAGACTTCCAAAGATGGAAGAAAGCACACTAGAGAGACTGAGAGATTGATGCATGATGCAATAAAGAATATGGGAGCACCCACATCATAGTGTAGGCAGAGGAGGTCACCAAATTGGTACACTGGCTACATGGCTCTAATGAGTGAGAGTGTAGAGATTGAGCCATCCATATTCAAGGAAGCAATGAAACAACCAGTATGGGTTGATGCCATGGTTGAGGAGTATGACTCCATTATCAGAAACAATGTTTGGGAGGTGGTCCCAAGACCAGAAAACAAGTTAGTGGTGAGTTCCAGATGGATATACAAAGTAAAGCAAGCAACGGATGGGAGTGTGGAGAAACATGAGGCCAAATTTGTGACCAGAGGGTTCTTTCAGGTGGAGGGAATTGATTATGATGAAACCTTTGCTCCTATAGGAAGGCACTCATCGACCAGATCTATTCTAGCGTTGTTGGCGCATATGGGATGGAAGATACATCAAATGGATGTAGAGATAATTTTCCTCAATGACATGATTGAGAAAGAGGTGTATATTGAGAAACCGAAAGGATTTGAGACCTTTGACAGAGATTCGCATGTGTGCAGACTCAAGAAAGCGCTATATGGACTAAAATAAGTACCTCGTGCTTGGTACACCAGGATTGGCATCTATTTCACGGGTTGGGTTTCACCAAAAGTGAAGAAGACGAGAACCTTTACCATATAGTGGTTTAAGGTAAATTGTTGATTATGGTATTATATGTCGATGATTTTATTTTGATAGGTGATGAGAAGCTGATAAAATCTTCCAAAGAGGATATTGCAAGAGAGTTCGAGATGAAGGACCTGGGGCTCATGCATTAATTTCTTGGTATGGAGGTATGGAAAGGATATGAGGAACTGTTTGTCTCTCAGGGCAAGTATGCCAATGAGATACTGAAGAAGTTCCACATGGAGAAAAACAAACCCATGGAGACTCCTCTAGCAGGTGACTAGAGGAAGGAGCATGCTACTTTAGTTGAAGTAGTGGAGGCTATTATTTATATATAGATTGTGGGTTCACTTATGTATTTGGTGAGCACACGACCGGACATGTGTTTTGCAATTAACTGGCTTAGTCAAGCCATGGTTAATCCAACCAAACTTTATTGGAAGAAAACTAAACATGTGTTGAGATACCTCAAAGGCACCACTCAGTTTGGTCTTTGGTACAGACGAACAGAGGGAGTGAAGTTTCAAGGCTTCACAGATGCAGATTGGGTAGGGAGTCCATCAAATAAGAAGAGAACATCAAGGAGAAACTTCAGTATTGGGTCAAAAATAGTTTCTTGGTACAACAGGAAGCAAAGACCATTTGCACTCAGTTCAACAGAAACATAGTATATGGTTGCTAGTCAAGAATCTTGTGAGGGTATCTGGATGAGGAAGGTCCTTGTTGGGTTGTTTGGTCAATAGATGGATCCTACAGTGATTTACTATGACAATCAGAGTTGCATCAAACTCTCTGAGAATCTAGTTTTTCATGGTCGATGCAAGCATATTGACATTCGGTATCACCATCTATGAGATTGTGTGCAAAGGAGAATCATGTCGCTGGAGTACATTCCTACAGAGGAGCAGTATGCACATATTTTGATAAAGGAATTTTCAAGATGCAAATTCAAGTTTCACAGAGGCAGGATCAGGGAGCAGATAATCCCTTTCTTGTTGAGAGGGAGTGTTAAAAAAAAATGAAACAAGAAAAATCCTAATTAATTTGTCCTTGAATTAAATTAGGTATTAAATTGTAATTCTAATTCTCATAGCAACTTGTAAGAGTTAACTAAGTTAATTTGACTTAGTCGGCTCAGTAAATTCGAGTTGGGAGTCTATCTAGAGCCATGTAGAGTGATCCCTAAATTTTAGGGGCCCAGGTTGAGTTATTATTGAGCTGTGATTATTTATTTCAATTTAACTGAGTTAAATTAAGTTAAACTAGTTCTAACTAATGGAGGAACTAGTGAGAGGTCAAGTGAATTAATTTGAATTTAATTCACGTGCAGTGCTCTACCAGATAACTGATAATTCACTCATAAATAACTCATGCATGTCAGTTTTGAGAAAGATCCAATTGATATTAGAGTTTGGGGACAATGTACTATCAATTGTAAAATCATCTAAATTAAAATGATTGTGCATGCAATCAGAGAAAGGCCTATGGATGGATTGCGCAGTTATGGATGAGGAATTTTCCAATTAAATATGGGCTAATTCTCTAGGAAATTACGCAAGGAAGTAGGTGCTTGGTAGGTAGCAGATTTGGCTAAGTATTGGCTTGAGCTAGTGTGTGAAGTATTGAGATAGATTGTACTTGTGCAGAGATTGTTCTCGTTGAACAAGAATTGTATTTTCTTATTAGATCTTCTAATTAGTGCAATAGACATATAACAAGGGTTTTTAGTTGTGGCTTTCCCCATAAAATTATTGTGTGATGTGTGATTGAAATTCTTCCTTTTCTGCTTCGTGATTTCATCGATCAATTTTTGTTTCCGCTGATGAATAGAGTAGATTCAAGTCAATTCTTTTACGTATTACAATCTGCAGTTTGAATCTACAAGAAAATTCTACATTAAGAATAATGAATATTTTGAAAACTCACCAATCAAGCCATAAATGATGGAAAAATATCAGACACTCAAACCATAAATGATGGAAAACTCTTAGACACATTAGTCCTCTAGGATTATGTTAAGCTACAACAAATTGTCTTACAAAGGCCCAAGTAAGTTAGAAAAAGTTAGGGTACATAATATAATATTTTCAATCCAAAAAAGAAAATCACGCAACATCCTATTTCCTGAGCATCCCACATGTAGTTGTACATGTGTCATTAGTAGCAATGAGTGTTCTTAAGTGGTGGATGTTTTGGAAAACATCCAATACTCTCGGAAGTATCTACTTAAACATGTATTCTAATACATGCACCTTATTATGATGGTGGCAACGGGGCGACCTTTCACATAGGAATATCGATCTAGAAATGTGTGGCTAAGTAGTGGTTTGACTTGGAAACATCTGTAAGTGTTTCTTTTGTTGCGTAAAGGTCGCACCATGTGAGCCAAAAAACAAACTCCAAAGATCTAACACATATTTAGGAATATAATGAAACCCTAATATATTCCCCTCCCTGCAATGAAATCATCTTATTCATTCAGTCAAGAATGCTAGTATTTTTTTTCCTAAATGTAAACCCATCATCAAATTTCGAGAACCTAAAATCTCATCAAACTTCACAAGAGGGTTAGCCTTGGCGACGAGTTCCCACCCAATTGTATTGTAATCGTATGTGCAATTGTGTTTGTCAAGGTATTTCTGGAGAGCGCAAAACATGTTTCCGTAACTGCACTTGAGTCCAGTGACCCCCATGTGTTTTCAATAGGAAAATCAATGATTCATTTGCTGTGACAGAAGGGGAGGTGAGTTTTGCTACTGGTAGGGTTCTAGTTGATGAATGATCATGCTACAAGAAGGGTCAACCCCATCAAAAGCCATAGCTATTTAGATCGAATCTCCTTAACATCGTTGTCAAGTCTCAAGATAAAAACCTCACCCTACATTAGTTATTGGTGCGGTTTGTCGAAGGATGATTTGCAGGAGTTGCGAAACATGAATTTATTCGTGGAGAAGAGGCTAATGGTAACTCTTCAATCTTGACTTTGTTTCTCTAAAGGATGACCAACTTTCCTTTATCGCAACAACACCAGAATCTGGCGAGCCCCATGCATTTTCGGTAGGAAAAGTAGCGATTCATTTGGCATGACGAAAGAGGAGGGGGTTTTGTTGTTGGTGGGGTACCAGTTAATGAATGACCATGCTACAAGAAGGGTTGAACCAATAGATGACTAGATATTTGGATCAAATCTCCTCAGCACTAACATTAGGTCCTGAGATAGAAACCTCACCTTTCATCCGCTACTTTTGCAGCTTGTCGAAGGATGATTTGGGGAGTTGAGCAACACAAATTCATGATGGAAATTGGAGAAAAAACTCATGGTCGCTAGAATTCTGAAGAAGTCGCAACTGTTAGCACAATGCATAAGCCCTTTCGGGACTTGACACATGTTCTACTCCTAGTTCTATCTCTCCTAACATAAACACAACAAACAAAAATCAAGTCAAAAAGAAAACAATTTAACATCCATTGTACATAGAACATAGGGTAATAAGCCACAAAGTAAGGATTTTATCATCTTTTCCTCAGGCTAAACCACAAATTGACTTCGACAATTCATTGGCTAAACCCTAACACACAACCCGGATGGTCGGGCATACTTTTGAACAAATTAATACAATGATTCCCCTCATTGTCTTCTCGATGCTCTCACTGTCCATAACTTGGAAAACCCTTTGGCTGCCCCTCATTGATGTCATTGCGGGAATTTGAACACCCAAAATAAAATGGTGGTGGACGAGGTAGATTACTCTTAGGGTTTGGAGTAACATACATGACCACCATTGGACCAGTTTATGACAACAAATCCCTGCATGATGTCATATGAATCTCTATAATGGCAAATGATGAATCTCTATAGTGTCTGTAAGAAGAACCTCACAATACGTACACTTATCGATGTAATAAAAATTACAATTATAAATGAAAAATAATTCATCAAAACTATAAACTATGTTACTATCATAATAATTGTTATCACATCTTCCTCCTACTTGCATTCTAATTTAATTTAATTATGTTACTATCATAGTAAATGATATCAAATATTTTTTTACTTGTATTTTAATTAAATTTTAATCTTTAACTAAAAATTTATATATATTATAATGAGTGTAGCCTAATTCCTTCGATAGGTGTGTTCATTTTGGAAGAGGGTTTCCATAATTCAAATTTAATTATTAACAATAGTTAGGTGGTTGGTAAGGATTTAACCTCCACAAAATATTCTAGAATATTCTTAATAATGTTTACAAATAGGTTGATATTTATTTCCAAAACCGTTATGTCCTTTTTGCCCCCCTTTTAGTTAAATTGATCAATTAAATTACAAAAAAATGGCATATGCACAAGTATCATGTGAAATGAGTTATGGTTTTTTTGGCATGTGGTATTGATAAGCCATGGTATTGGCCCATGGTATTGAAACAAAGCCTAATTGTAGATTTTCTAATGGAACTTGCCTAGAATTTGTTGGAATCACATGTTTGAGTTGTGAACTCTACACAATTTGCATGCTCCATGGTTTCATAGCATTGAATTCATATATGGAATTAACAATACGTCTCAAACAACAAAAGATCACGATTTGACAAAAAATGTTTCATGATATTCCAGCCAAAAACTCCAAAACATATAATAGTTAGAAAATTCTAATTACAAATTAAGAATCTACATAGTAAAGTGGAGGAGAATCTCCATGGTTAATAATCTTGTTACATAATTTTTTTAACTTATATATTATTTCTTTTTATAATTAATATATTTTTTGTAAGTTAATTATATTACCTCAAAAAACATATTACATCACTGATTATCAAAATGGACTGGCCTCACTCTGTCACATAGGAAACCAGAGTTGTCGGTCAGTCTATGAAAACTCAGAGTCTCTACTGGAAAAAAAAAAAAAAAGAACAACACTAAAAAACAAAAGACCAAAAGAAGGCCTCTAAGAGATAGCCATAACGTGTATCCAATTCAAATGTTTGATGACATCATAGACACATGATCCTTTGCACTCAAACCTTGTGGCACTGCAAGTTTAAACTCGCATTGGATATGTTTTTCCATGTGAGCTAAACGAGCTTCCATTCTGTCAAGGAAACCTTGCAATTTTCATTGATTTCGCTGAATATTGTTCAGAAAAGAAATGGCATCATTATTGTCCTCATGTTTTTCTCTTAAGGCTCTTCTCAACAGGGCCTTGAGTTGCCAATGTAGAGTTACAAAATTCATGTACCGGTTCCTTCTTCCCCTAGTGTGGCCAGGTTCAAGAAGCCAATGAGAAACCTCCTCCAATACCCCAAAATTTGAATAAGCATGTCGCTCATGGGTTACATGATTCTCAAGCCTCTGAATATCCTTCCAATTACTCAGAGAAGTAATTGAGAAATATGCAACTGCAGCCTCCTGAGGCTATGATTGGGCTCGCGAGTGCCTTTACTAGCCACAACCACCAACCTCACGATGCCCACACATTTGCTGACGTGACATGGAGTCAACCCTGAACATTGAGGCAATACAAAGCCAAAAACACAAAACCCCCCAACTTTGACAACTCCAATTGAAGGTTGACCCCTCATAGATGAAAAATAAAGCAAAACAAGGGAGGCAAACTACTTCCCCTTTGGAAACCTCATATCAATGGTCCGCTAAACCCCTGAGCCCCTCATGCAAACTCAAAGCCAAACAATAGGATGTAGGACTATGGAAAGCTAGTCACTAGGAAATAACACCCAATGGCCAAAGCGACTGGATGCGACACTTTGAAAATGAAATACAACCTCCAAAGATGAAGCCAAAAACCAATAATAGTCACCTTCACTAAACTAATTCCATAGCCCCCAATGAGACAAACACAGGCAAACACAAAGAGAAGAGGAATGTGAGGCCCATAAGACAAGATTATTAGTTTAACGTCAAGGAGAAGACCCAAAATATGGAGAATCAGGAACCCCAAGCCTGAAATCCATATCGTGCAATATGACTAGTTGTCTAAGCTCTCATTGCAAGCTTCATCGACCACCTTGCTCCCCCCACTTGCTATAGTTCCTTCCACCACCTGGAAAACAAAGGGTCTATCAACATAATTCTCCCCTGTTGTAGCAAGAGCTCCAACATACCAATTTAAAATAAGCAAGTTCCCCTCCATCTTTTGAATCTTAGACTAGCTGTTAGAACAATGAAAAGAAACCATACATCGACAGGGAGAGGAAAATTCCACCCTAATCAGGGAAAAAAGAAACATAGGGCATCAAATCTTGCCTCTCTGCTAAGAAACCACAAATGATTAAACCAAGGTTCAACCAACCATTGCAAATAAAAATTCCTCACATGCTTCATACATGAGGGTGGTAGGCCATGCCACCCACTCTTAAATGCCTTCACAAGTTGGTGGGTTGAAAAACGTGCCCCCTTCCCTCCCCCCTAACTCTCGCTACTTGTTCAACCACCCCCATCAGGAGTTTTTTATAATTAATAATAATAATAACAAACTTATAATTTAGTTAATTTTTATGATTTTTTAATTTTTAGCAACGCCATATGTATCATGAAGTAGGCCTTTTGATTCTTATCATGGATTGATGCCTATAGATTTTACTGACCATTTAATTTATATAGTTGTGGTTATTTTTTACAAGAAAAAATGAACTTTTTATTAAGCTAATAAAAAGTTAAATTTGCAGATGTAAAAACATTATGGTTTCTATGTGTCCTGGAGAGACGGAAACATAAAAGTCTATGACAAAGTCCGTAGAGTGGGGGGGGGGGAAACAAAAACTTGAGCCTCTCAACATAGAGAAAACAACCCACATAAGCAGTCATAACATATACATATGTATATCACTGTGCCAACCAAATAGTCTTTGGCCATAAAAACACATAAATCGTCTTTAAAAGTAGTATATAGTGCATTGAAACATAAAACAAAAAATAGTTCCAGCTGTAGATAAAATTGGAACGAAGACCGCAACTATGATGAAAAAACCTATCAAGTGATGTAAGGTGGGTGATCATATTTGTAGTGTACCTAGGGAGGATAATATGGGGTACAAAGGGAGGTACCCAAGGGAATAATGTAATAATGAGATAGGCCATAGTAATAAATAAGGTGGTTAACCCGTATCATGTAAGGGACCACAAGTAGTTAGTAATAATGTAATGGGCCCATGGTATTGAGGGAACCATGGTAATGACCCATGGTATTGCATGTATGAGGCTTATATAGGGGCTAGAGACTACCCATTGTGAGATGTTAAGGAATATTGTATGGACAGGCATATGGCTTGTGGAGTGTTCTCCTTCCTTAAGGAGTGAATGTATAGTGTTGCCCTACCTTAAGGGTTTGATATTAATAAAGTGAAGCATTTCTATATTCAGATCTTGTTATTCTTAGGTTTATTTATACTATCATATATTTCTAGGTCATATCTATAACAAGTGGTATCAGAGCACTTTCTTGGGCAAAGCAGAGAATTTTTTTTTTTTTTTTTAATTGTTTGTAGGAAATTTTTGTGCGACGAGTTTGTAGATCAGATCTGTAAGTTTTGGTGCAAAATCTAATTGCATATCTGGATGGTTCATGAAAAAATACCTAATTTCGGGGAAAAAAAAAACAAAAAAACAAAAAAACAAACAAACAAACCATCGAATCGGAGTCCGGATGAAGGAGCTATCGCTGATCTGAAAAATCAGTGGTGTTGCAGAAATTTTTTGGGGGTGGCGAGTTTGCAGCGCAGATTTGTAAGTTTTGGTGCAAAATCTGCAGAATCTAATTACAGATCTGGATTGTTTGTGAAAAATACTCAAGTTCAAAAAAAAAAATCAGTAGAATTGGAGTCCGGATGAGGGAGATATCGTTGATTTAAAATCAGCGTTTTTTTTAGAAATTTTTTGTGACAATGGGACAGTTGCAGCGCAGATCTGAAATTCCAGTGCCTAGATCGGGATTTCTACCACATGGGAAGATGCAGAATGGTTGTTCCATTTCCGAAAACAGGTCATAGTAGGGATTCTAAGCAATATTGATGGAATTGTGGCCATTTAAAATTTTTGCCAAGTGAGTTTTTCCCAAACCCTCTTCATGGAGATGCTATATTTTATAGGAAAAGATGATAGCCCTACTATTGAAGAATTCATACAGAGACAAAAGTTTAAATATGGGAAATTTTGGAGGGATATGGTACCGCTTAATTTCCAAGATGAGGCGTCCAAATGGTTGTGCTCATTTGACAACAAGCAGTGGACCCAACTGTCAAATGAAGAATTTGAAAGAGTGCTTTTAGACAAATGGTCTCATGCTAGAAAACAAAAGAATGAGACATGTAAGATGTTATTTTCTACTAGTATATCATTATTGCAGGTTCATGGATTCATTCTGAAGGAGAAGATCGTTGTGTCTATAAATCCTAGTTGTCAGCATAATTTTAATTTGGCAAAAAAATTGCAAGTTCCTGCAAAACACATTGAAAACACACAGGTTGATGATAAGGATGTTCAAGTTTATAAGGATTTGAATATTTCTATGGATAAGTATGTGTTGCATGGTGATTTTTATACATCAGATTTGGATAACATGGATGTTGTTTTGGGGTATCCTTGGATGGAATCCGTGGGTACTATCAATATTAATGTGCCGAAGAAATTCCTGAAGCTCTGGTATAAAAAGAAGAAAATTACATTACAGGATATTTCCATCAATAAACAGGTAGAGTCCACGGAGGCTGAAGCAGAAGATGTTCCAGGGACTGACATATCAGATGATGAGCCATTGATGGTCGACAACTACACACAAACATCAAACCAGGTACCAGAAAAATAGGTAGAGGTTGAAGCATAAAATGTTACATCAGAGGGGGACTTAGTGGTTGAAGTAATATTGAAAGATAAGAAACAATAACAGGTACCAAATACCCATCAGGCTCCATTAAGTGATGAATTAAAGAAAGATACATCGTTGGTTCACACTTCAGCATATCACCACCCACATCACCCCACAAGAAAACCACCAACAAGATGGCAACAAATTAGCCACAAGGACAATAACCCCTGCATGAAAGATAGAGAGGAGCGAAAATCCACCTACTACACATCAACACAGAAGAGCTGCCAAGGTCAAATTCCATCTCAAGCGAGCGAGGCACCAGCGAGATCGAGGGTTCACCTTTCTCTTGGATGGTTAGATGCACGTGCATGGTACCAGTGGACTACTCTTTCTAGTAGATCTTATTGTTTGTGTTCTTCCCATGTTTCAGGGACGAAACATGTTAAGAGGGTGGAATGTAGTATACCTAGGGGGGATAATATGGGGTACAAAGGGAGGTACCTAAGGGAATAATGTAATAATGGGATGGGCCATAGTAAGAAATAAGGTGGTTAACCCGTATCATGTAAGGGACCAAAAGTAGTTAGTAATAATGTAATGGGACCATGGTATTAGATACCTGGTATTGAGGGAGCCATGGTAATGACCCATGGTATTGTATGTATGAGGCCTATCTAGAGGCTAGAGACTACCCATTGAGAGATGTCAAGGAATATTGTATGAACAGGCACATGGCTTGTGGAGTGTTCTCCTTCCTTAAGTAGTGAATGTATGGTGTTGCCCTACCTTAAGGGTTTGATATTAATAAAGTGAAGCATTTCTATATTCAGATCTCGTTATTCTTGGGTTTCTTTATATTATCATATATTTCTGGTTCAGATCTATAACAATATTCCTGTGTCACCCCATCTATGAACTCTCGGATGTGCCATCTACCCATATCCTGTTGAGCAATTTTATATAGTTGTGTTAGTTATTTAATGTTTTTGCTTTTTTCCTAGCATTTTTTAGTCATTTTTATCCAAAATTTAGGAACTATTTTTAGAAGAAAAAAATACTAAATCCATTTATAACAAATAAAAAACATCAATTACACTACACCTTCATAATTTTTTACATCACCCTCAATACTTACTTAAATAATTACATTGCACCTTTGTAATGTTGTGACATCACCCTCAATACTTAGTTAAATAATTACACCGCACCTTTGTAATGTTGTGACATCACCCTCGATACTTAGTTATCTAATTTAATTTTGATTGTCTTCATTTTTCTGATTTTTCTTAAGTAAAAATATTTGTTGATATAAGGAGGCCAAAATCATGCACTTTCAAAATTAAATTTCATCCAATAGCACTTGCAAAATTAGCTATCACTCTGAAAGGGTTTGCCCACATTCACTATTATATTTTTAAAGTCGCTTGGCAGAATCCCTCGACAATGTTGAGTCAAATTATAGTAGTCCTAGCTCATCATGCTCTATAACGATTCTCGCTCGGAAATATTTCTTTTTAGTGGGGCTTGTCTTCATGTTTTCCTGTGGGTTTTCCTTAGAGTTGTAATAATAAGTAGGAGCTCATAGTTATTTTATCGATAGCAGTACATCTAACAATACAATTGTTCTAGTGGTAGTCAATCCCACTTTAGGAGGTATAAGAATACTATTAATCTCCAAACAATTAAACTAGAACCTCAGAGTGGACCTTGGACTAGTAGACTATATGTCAAGACATAGCTAGTATCAACTCTAATTATTGGTTTATCAAAACACTGATTTACCTAAAGAAGAGATTGAGTGGAAGTTCCTAATCAATTCAGTTCACTAAGTTGGCCATCTAGTGTAAGAGTCTATAGTTCCTTGGTGGATGGACTAAGTTGATCTTGAGAAGAAGTCAAGGTGTAGTAATAATAATCATCAGGCTATAATTAGTCTAAATAATGATCCTCCCCCATAAAATAATTTTCTTGAGTCCCATACACAGATCTCGATTCAAATCTAGCCTCATGTATAAATATTTCATCAAAGATCCAATTCAACCAATGATCACTAGCTTATTTACCTGCTACTTTGCTCAAATTAGAAGTAGCAGCATAAGAGCAAGAAGCTACTGGATTTTGGTGAAATGAAGGGTGAGTTAACAAAGCTTGACATTATCATGGTTATGGCTTCCACAATGGCTACAAAAGGGGCTTGATTAGTCAACTCTTTCAACTTCTTCCTAAGAGACACACCTCATTTTTAGGTGCCCCCTATTATATGAGATTAGAGGATGATATCATTGCCTATATCGAGACTTGAGGGGCTCCTTCTTTACCTTCTTCAGGCACTAGGACTAGCGATGTGTAGCCTTATTCATGAGGGGGGTTTTTAGACACTGATCTCAATTCTTACACACCATGGCCCTCCTTGGGATGACCAGGACAGTCACCTCATACTTTGATGTGGATTTGTCATATGAGAAGCATAAACAACAAACAAAAGTTCAAGGTGCACCAAACATTAGGAGGGTGATATTTTGGGTCTCTTCTTAGGCTACCCCTATAGGGGATTGATGGATACCATTAAGACCAATTATGTGTTTCTAAACAATACATCATTTCACATGTTCTCATATCACTAAAGGGACCATCTCTAGATAGTTCCATAACAAGGCATTGTTGACTTGTATGATTATCTCCCATTGCCATAGGAGTGCCCAAAGATCCATTCAAAGTTTCTTTCTCTCTTCCTTAGATGTCGGGAGTATTCCTCACTCCTACACCCCCCAAGATCATATGGTTGGACCCATTGCTAGTTCTAGGGGTTTGCAACAAAGAGCCAATGCCCAGTTCGCCTCCCTTTCCATTGGTCACCAGACTTACGAGCCCTTGACATCTTTATCTTTTGTAGAGTTGAGCCTTATGTGATCCATATCAAGTTTATGAGAGATTTTTCAGCGAAAATCACATGAGATACCATTTGTCGACGCGTTTCGAACCAACCAGTTTGGTTCATCTTCAACTTGTCTTGATGATGAACCACACTGGTTGGTTCAAAACGCGTCGACAAATGGTATCTCATGTGATTTTCGCCGAAAAATCTCTCGTAAATCTTTATCTTTATTACCAGATCTTCTTATCTCACTCATTATCTCTTAGCAAAATATTGATTATATTGTGTCATGTCACGGTCTTTTATATGTGTGTCTTGGTAGCATTGTCGCTTGTTTCTTTATTTCTTTATGATATTTAAAATTTTGAGCATTTTCTAGGAGTTGTGCTTGCACTCCCATGTTGTACTTATACTATTTGTACTTTTTTCTAGTCCCATTGACCTATTTTTGTGGTCATTTGTTGGACATTAATAAACTTATCTTATCTTCTTCAAGGCTTTGCCCATGGTAGTTACTTCAAGTCTACCCATGGAAATTACTTCAAGGTCTCTAATGAACTTGCTATGATATTATCTAATTTGTAAATGGTGGACCTATGCCTTGTTCGCTTTGTCAACAAAGATCCTTTGTGGGAATAAACAATTACTGCTTTGTAAACTCTATTTTTTAGATGGGGGTTTGAGCCTTGTTTGCTAATTTCATTTCCAAAGCTAATGCTCGTCAATTGGTCTAGTGCACTGTGCTTTCATTTAGCTTCAAAACTTCATTGGGTTGTTGCATCGATAAATTGGCAAGAAGGCGATATTCTGCCAATTGATTCTAATCAAAGGAAGTGACCATACTACTTGGAGGGGGTGTCCTTGGAATGGGAGAACTGCCCCCTTGTGTTATGGGAATAGGAGAACTGCTCTGCAGTGTTGTGGTAATGGGAGGATTTCTCTCCAGTTAATTGTAACCTGAAGAAACAAGAAGAACCTTAGCGATATGAAGTTCATTCTCTATGGGAAAGGTTTGCCTAACTGAAGGTGGAATCAAGTCAACCATTTTCTCAACGAATGGTTGGTCTGAAAAAAATCCATGGGATTCATGTTCAAAGAGAGTGGGATTGACTGGAGACAGATTTTGATCAATCACTTCATCGACTAGTGGAGGATTGGGAGAAGGCTTTCAATAACGAGCTGGAAGATAAGGTTGAGAAGTTGTAAGGTTTTCCAACATTTTTTAGGCTTCATCCATATAAGGACAAAGGTGAATAGGATGATTCCCTTCACATAACCTATAGGGAAATTTTACGCTTTTTCCCATGGAGCTTACTATCACTAGTTGAGGGTTTATCACCATCATGATCTCCAGAAGCTGATGACAAAGGTTGATGTGAGACTGTGGACCACACTTATAATACCTTGGGAATACAAAGACAATCTCTAAGAAGGTGATCACCTTTACAAAACATGCAAGGGAATTTAACTTTGCGGGGTTGATTGGAAGGTTCCTCCATACTAGTTGCATTGATAGAAATGGTTGCTTGGTTGCCCCCTGCTTATTTTTATTCTTCTTAATCTTCCTTTTATTCTTCTTCTTATCCACCTGGTTACTAACTTTGAGGCTTTCACCAAATGGAGAGGAAGAAGATTGAACATGCGAAGAAGGCAAAGGGTCAATTTTAGGATCATCTTGAGGTTGATATTTTCCAAGTGGAGGAGAACTTGGTTGAGAAGCAATTTGAACATTCAAAACCAAAGAGGTCGAAAGTAACCAAACTAGTAAACCAATGGTAAATTCGGGAAGGAACAACGTTGCCATATAAAGAGCATCAATATTCCCAAAAGAAGAAAAAGGACTAGGATTCCCATCAAAAGTGTTTCCTTGGTTGGTAGACTCAGGAGTTGTTGCCATTAGTGTTTAAGGTCAATTTGGGCACATCAATCCCGACTTCCAGATCCGTATTTTTAGGGTCCATCAAACCCTAATTCAGTTGTTTTCATTCCCTAATGAGGTCAACCTACATCATGCTTGCCTTCCAAGAGTTTCCATGACACCATTCATCCAAAAAATGCCCCTAAGGAGATCAGCGCAGGTAGCCTTCTATCAGGCTGCATTACAATGCAGAAACTACATTGACTGGGTGCACTACAGCGCAGTTAGCCTTTGTTTCACCTGTGTTGAGTGAGATTCATCGAATTTTTTAAATGAGTCCATTGGATTCCTCATCCAATGGATACTTTTGGAAGTTTCCAGGTTGATTGAGCTCGCATTTGAATGAGGAAGAAGATGAATGAACCTCAATCCATTATCCCTTCCTCCATGGAACCACTTCCCAATTTTGGCAGAGCATTCATGAGGGCCATTAATGGCTTAACCTCCTCCATTCAGCTATAAATTGACCAAGCATTCAAAGGCTGGTCTAGGTTGGAATTTCTTGAGCTAAGGAAATGCTATTTGAATGATATTAGTAAGAGTATTGTAATGATGTTGAATTGTTGCTTCATGAGGAGAGAACGGATTGAAACTGGAAGGAAGACACTGAATCAAGCATGAACATTCATGGGTTGTAATCTTTCATTTTATCAATAAAGAATTCAAAGCTTTTTCCATTCATGTGTTTATATGATGTATATCGTATTTTGGATTCTATGATATGTTTAATTAACAGATCTTTATTGTATGCTTTGATGGGTTTCTGTCTCGGCTTGTGTGCAGGTACTTTCTAAGTGAGTTAAGTACGGAAAAGAGCAGTGGAATCAGTCAAAGGAGAGAGGGAGCAAGCGAAAATTATGGGTTGGTTTCTTTTTCTCCTTCTCTTATCTGTTGATTATAGGAAAAGTAGAGAATTACTTTGTTTGTTGTTTCTAGACTAGCTGTTAGGTCTAGAGGGTTAGGCATTTGTAGAAACACTAAATTTGCCTAAAACAATTAGTCTCAACCTAATATCTACTAAGAAGTTTTTCCACTGGGATAATTACGTCGTAAGGCGTTTCCCTATGGGAATAACTTTCTTATCTGCCACTGTGTACTATCCTGAATCGTTGATATGATGCGTCAGACGATTACAGAATTTTCATCCATTGGATCATTATAGGCGGCAATAACTGTTGCGTTGGAGGTTGGTTAGTGGAAACACTCAGCTGTAAGTTCATTACAATAAAGACTCATGCCACTCTGAATTTGGAGAGATGCCACTCTGTATTTTGAGAGACGGTAAAAAGGCGAGAAGGGATTATAGGCTGGGGTAATTGTTGTGCTGGAGGTTGGTTACAGGAAACACTCAACTGGAAGTTCGTACAACTCATGCCACTCTGTATCCTGATAAACTGTAAAAAGGCAAGAAGGGACGCTACCCCTGGCTTTCTTATGCATTGTGGAGTTTTCCCATCATAAACACTTTCGTAGCTATGGTTTTCCCAGGGATGGCTATCTTCTTGTTCCCCTGATTCAGAATTTTCTCATCCCTTTCATTTCCAATGGTGGCGGTGTAGGCGCTGCTACTGCACCTGTCTCTTGGTTCGTTGCCCATTCTTCTGCGCTGTATAGATTCAAGGAGTGGGTAGCTCCAGCGGTTGTGGTCAAATCAGTCTGCGTGGCCTGTAAACAGAAAGAGGTAAACCATCTCTCATATGCAGTGAAAGTGAGAGAGCTATGGTTTCACACCATTCTCTTCTGGAGTTTAATGTTTTCTCTGTACATGACAAAAATTACTCTGTATTTGCAGTTGTGGTTGTGGCTGGAATGAATCCGAAGCTTCTGGTTGACGATTTGTCAGAGGAATTATTGGGTGAGTATTAATCGGTCATGGGTTACACTATTGTGTCTTATACTACTGTGGTGAATTGCCACAACCACCAAATCTGCCCAGAGCATATGAAAGCAAGCGGCCTGCATTTGGTCAAATAAGGGTGCCCGAGGCTTGAACAATTGGCCACTATAGACAGGATGTGTGATGTTATTATTATTGTGATTTTCCCATGAGTAGTCGTGGATGTCAATTCACTGTCACGAGCACTAAAAGATTATCTCTTGATTATCTTGTTTTTCTGTAACTTTCACCAACAAGAACATTCCTCAAAGTGCCTCTTTTGGTCCAGTAGCGTTTGCATGTCTCACAGAAATAGCGAGGCTGTGATAGACAGTAGATGTAGTAACAAAACTTGGTATTTGTAGATTCACATTCTAGGTATTTCAATGCAGTGGCCATCGTTGCACTGAGCAGCCAGAATCCAGGAACTCAACAAGTTGCGATGGCCTTATTCGGAGCAGCCTCCTCCATATCTATATAAATAAATAAAAGTTCAGCATTTCAAATTTGACACTGCGTTTGATATACATGAATGACAACATGTTAATTGGGAAGTGGTATGGGTGTTTGTTTAGACGGTTTGTATCATTTGAAAATAAAAGGTCAGCATATCAAATATGACGCTGCGTTTGATATACATGAATGACAACATGTTTGGGAAGTGGTATGGGTGTTTGTTTAGACGGTTTGTATCATTTTTCGATAGTTCGGACAGAAAAAAGATGAATAATCAACATCCGCCATTGTCACCCAAAAAACATCATCCTTTATAAAAATTGAGTGTCAAAACTACAGCAAGGACTTTGATACATTACATAGATTATTAATTAAGTAATTATATTGATAAAAACATTCACAATTTCTTATTACAAATGTTAAAAGCCTACATAATCTCATTCTTTAATTATTTATTGAAAATACATTAATATATACTTATACTTATCCAATACATCAATATATACTTATGGTCATCTTACAGGGCAAATTGTTTAAAAATAGAATATTAAGAAATATAATAGAGATTTTAACGCAGCTCAACAGAGGAGCTTTTAACGCATTTAAAAAGTCCATGCACATAAATATTGAACACATTTGGTCCAAGAAATCATTCATCCATTAGAAGAGACTTCGGTTTATAGCTGTATTTCCCTCTCACAGATTAATTACGATACAACTGCACAGCCAATACCGCGCTGAATCCAATAAATTGCATTCTATACAGGTGGATCTATTATCAAAACTCATATATTTACAGCACTTAATGACTACTGAAATTATTAACTTTTATGTGATCTTTGATGTATTTTCGCTCTATGCATAGCTGCTACATCCAAAGCAGCTTTTTACAATAGGCTCTGCAGCCACAATCCATTGTTATGCTACATTTTTTTTTTCTTTCAGACTAACAATAAAGCTTGCAATTAAAACACCCTGAATCAGACATTCTAGTTATCTAGGTTGGGTTGAAAGACAAGGCTCCTCAGATGTAGTTTTTTGCGATCCTGGTCATGTGGATCAGGACAGCTAGGCAACCAACTCCATGAGCCATGGGCGACACTCTAGACAACTACCTTAGACTCCCATGAGCCCTGAAACATATCTTGTCTCCCACTCCCACGCTCTCAAACCACGTGGAGCACGAATCCCTCCAAAATTATCGACACACAGACTCAGACATCCTCCCCATCTCCTTCCAAGAAAATCCATCACCATCAAAACCATCCATTTGAAAAAGCTCCCACATCATCACTTCTTTTCTATGCCTCCAACCATCACTATTGATAATTCAAATGCCACCAATCGATGCCATATATTGGGCCCAGAATCAGGTAGATCAATGGCTAATGACATTCCTTTCTGGATGTGATACACCATGATGCCCACTGCCTGATTTGGCCCACAAATGGCTGATATGCTTGCATGACAAAGCATCGTTCCAACACTTTCAGACGCTACGGAAATGGAGTGAAGACAAGCGTGGAATATCCGAAAAAATATTTAAGTTACTCAAAGTCTATAAATTAAATTTATAATTTTAATAATTTATTTTTGTCAATTTCTATTTTAACAAAAATAAATAAATAAAATAAAACTAAAACAGTTAAACAGTAGCCAGAGAGAAATTTGTATTTTCGTATAGTTCAAGTTTTCAGTTTCTTAATTTTTTTTGGTCGTTTTCCAAATGTTAAATAACAGAGAGAAGACTAGCATTGAATATCCTTTTTTTGGGTCATTTTCCAAATTTTGAATAAGAGAGAGAAGACGAACGTGGAATATCCAAACAGTGAGAGGATTATTAAAGAAAGGGAAGACCAAGGTCTCTTTCGTTTTCATAGGCTCGAGTTTTGGGCCAAGGATAGTATTCACGACACACTATTACATTCTCAATTTCTTATTGCAAATATTAAAAACAATATTCTTAGTAATTTGCATTTTTATTAAAAAGAGGGTTTGGGATTTTAAAATATAATGAATAATCTAGGGAATAATTTAATGAGTCAACTTTGGTTGTAAATTAAATTTATTGGCCAATATACAGTAGAAACCTCTTTTAAAGTGAAAAGAAATCTTTGTGGTAAATTTGCTTGGATTCTTTCCTCAACTAAAATGACCAACTCATAACTTTTTCTTAGAAACATTATTTCATGGTTGGAGTAAGACTTTATGTGAGATCGACCTTTAAAATCCATCGTGACGAGGAGTAACCTATTATCATAACAATTGGTTTCAACTTTGATTTTTCCAACAAAAGTTTGTCGAAATGGATACAAGAGTGAGCCTTCTAGAGGCCATTCAACTCAATAGTAAGAGTCTTCTAGAGGCCATTCAACTCAATGCAGGTGATTTTATGTGCACCTCCATTATGAAGGAACACCAAAAGATAGCAAGCCAAAACAAGATTATCTGCAAAAATTCAATAGATTTAAAACCCTAACTTGCTTGGATTCTTTCCTCAACTGAAATGACCAACTCGTAACTCTTATAGAAACATTATTTCATTGTTGGAGTAGGAATTTACTGAGATGATCAACATTCAAAATCCATTGTGACAAGGAGTAACCTATTATCATAACAATTGGTTTCAACTTTGATTTTTCCCACAAAAGTTTGTCAAAATGGAAATAAATAAGAGTCTTCTAGATGGCATTCAACTCAATGCAAGTGATTTTATGTGCACCTCCATTATGAAGGAACGCCAAAAGATAGAAAGCCAAAACAGGATTATCCACAAAAATTCATTAGATTTCAAACCATAACAATTAAGAAGAGGAAACTCATCACAATGATAGAACAACGAGCCTTGTGGAGTAAACAATATCTTTGCATTCAACCATAGTTACCAAGTTCCAGTTCAAGTTCAAATTCGAGTTTGATTCAATATGGGAAATGATGGGATTAGATGGATCCTGGGCAATAGATGGCTCATTGGAGGAGTGGGAGGAAGCTCACCTACCACCACCATGATCACATGTAATTTTGTGTAATGAGAATGCGGTCAATGAAGTCCTACTCAAGCATCCCAAGCTCTAACCTATTATCATAACAATTGTTTTCAACTTTGATTTTTCCCATATAAGTTTGTCAAAATGGATATAAATAAGAGTCTTCTAGAGGCCATTCAACTCAATAAAGGTGATTGTATGTGCACCTCCATTATGAAGGAATGCAAGCCAAAACATGATTATCCACAAAAATTCATTAGATTTCAAACCCTAACAATTAAGAAGAGGAAGCTCCTCACAAAGATAGAACAACGAGCCTTATGGAGTAAAAAATATCTTTGCATTCAACCATAGTTACCAACTTCAAGTTCAAGTTCAAATTTGAGTTCGATTCAATACAAGAAATTATGGCATTAGATGGATCCTGGGAAAAAGATGGCTCAATGGAGGAGGTGGGAGGAAGCTCAACTACCACCACCATCATCACATGTAATTTTGTGTTGTTATGAATATAATTCATAACAATTAGCTAAATAAAATGAATAT
>APFE031252125.1:701-23845 GCA_000404065.3 Pinus taeda
TCCAAGGCAGTGGTATCTAAAATTTGACAAGTTTATGTCTGAACAAGGTTATACTAGATGTCACTCTGATCATTGTGTTTATCTGAAAAAGCAAAATGATGGCAGCTATATTATATTGTTACTATATGTAGATGACATGCTTGTTGCAAGGTCTAACATGCAGGAAATAAATGTGCTCAAAAGAAAATTGGCAAATTCATTTGCAATGAAGAATTTGGGAGCTGTAAAACAAATCCTTGGTATGAGAATAACTAGAGACAGGAAAAATCGCAAATTAACATTGTCTCAGAATGAGTACATACAAAAGGTATTGAAAAGATTTAATATGCATAATGCAAAACTAGTTAGTACACCTTTTGATAGCCATTTCAAACTTAGTAAGGAAATGTGCTTAAAGACCCATGAAGACATGGATTATATGTCTAAAGTTCCATATGCATCAGTAGTTGGAAGCTTAATGTATGCAATGGTCTGCACATGGCCTAATATTGCACATGTAGTGGGAGTTGTAAGCAAGTACATGAACAATCCAGGAAAGGAACATTGGATGGTAGTGAAATGGATTCTCAGATATTTGAAATGTACCACAAATCAAACATTATGCTTTGGTGGTTCAAACATTTCTCTACAGGGATATGTTGATGCAAACATGGCAGGTGACAGAGATAACAGGAGGAGCACTACAGGATATGTATTTACTGTAGGTGGAACAGTTGTCAGTTGGGTTTCAAAAATACAAAGTGTTGTTTCACTTTCAACAACAGAAGCAGAGTATGTTGCTGCTACAGAGGCTAGTAAAGAAGTGATTTGGTTACAAAGGTTTATGGGTGAATTGGGTAAGGAGCATGATATGGGCACGTTATACAGTGATAGCCAAAGTGTCATTCATCTTGCAAAGAACTCAACATTTCATTCCAGGACTAAACACATACAGCTCAAGTACCGTTTCATACGATCAGTGTTGGAAGATGGAGAGTTGAAGCTGAAAAAGATACACACTAGCTAGAATCCTGCAGATATGCTAACAAAAGTTGTAACCAGGGAGAAATTGAGAATATGCTCAGTTTCAATTGGTCTTCAAGGATGACGATGAAGATGAGAAATAGTCAGGTCCAAAGAGGAGTCATTGTCTAGCAAATGAAGCAACGATGCAGTTGCTACAATCATTCTCCAAGTGGAAGATTGTTGGGTGTGGAGCATGATTGTTCAGAGGTTTTTGTTTCAGCCAGATGTATACCCCAGGAAGTTTGTACACCCCTCCATGCGGGGGGGACTTGTCCCCCCTGCGAGGGTTTGGGGGGGCTGATCCCCCTTAGCTAGGGGGTTCAGGGGCCAGCAGTCCCCCAGTGGGGGTTTCGGGGGCAGCGCCCCCGAAGCTAAAAATAGATGTAAAATTGCCTTTTAAAAGTATAGTAATTTCTAGTCAATCTAGGTCGTTCATTAGCCAGATGATCTGATGGTAGAACTTATGTTTAGTTTAGGGTTTTTTGCCCTAGAAGGCAACCCCTCTCTTTGTATGAGGGCATTGTATTGATGCTGTGTAATAGATGTGTATTCTCTGAACGAGAAGCAGAGAGGTGAGACTGTGAGAGAAAACAGAGGATATTACAGTGAATCTGTTGTAGGTCATGTCTCTTCATTTTGTTGGATAATAGAAATGAAGGATTGGCTGTTCGGGGTGGACGTAGCCCAAATTGGGTGAACCACGTATATCTGTGTCTCTCTTGTTTTATGCATTTTTTGTGTTTATATTTCAGCAATATTTTAGGTGTTCCATTGCTCCGTAATATATAATTTTCTAACACATGAAGTGTGGTTCTCGGACTCACAGGACAAAACGCTGCCCAAATCTGGTAATTAAAGACCAAATCCAACAGCAACAACTGGAAGAATCATCTTTTGATTCCTTTAGTTCTTCATCTTAGGAAGAATTACAAGCACACATGCAAGATTCTTTAGATTCTGAAACGACATCTTGTTCTTATCGTAAACCAGAACAATGTGCTTGTTAGATGCATTCTAATTCTGATTCAGAATCATACAGTGATCCCAGTTCTGAAGAAATGTCCTTCAGACCACAGAAGGAGAAAATCTTAATGGCTGCCATAGAAGAAGATGAGATACAAATTCTTTCTTAGATTCGAGCAATGGAATATGGAGAGATGAAGAGTCGGCTAACAAAGGCATTCATGGACTAGCTCAAATCTACTTCTTGCAGAAATTCAGGTAAAAAGCCATTATTTGTTGATGCTTCTTTTGAAAGGAATGCCAGGTCCTTCCAGAGATATCAAGAGAAGCCAGACAAGGTGCGTTCACTCACCTTGGGGGAAGTGAGTAGAGAAATTCATAATATTAAATTTGAAATCTCTACCTTAAATCCCAAATTGCTTAAATAAATAAAGGAAAGAAAGCTGTAGAGGAAAATTCTCATTCATGGGACACAACAGAATATGCCAAAAATCTTAACCCAAATCTTGAAATTCTTGAAGGAAAGAAAGACCCTGTCTTTGTATTTCAAGAAATGAGAATTCTAGCTATCTCCTACCAGCAACATCATGTAAAAGTGAACATTTGCATAAAGGGAGAAATGTTTGAACTCACAACACTCCTTGACTCAGGAGCTGATGTGAACATTTTAAATAAGAAAGTGATACTAGCAAAATATTGGGTTTCTGTAAAAAGAAATGTTGTAGGATTAGGGAATAAAACACTCAAGTATGAAGTTCCTAAGGCTTCTATCTATTTTGAACATCACTGCATCAATTTGAAATTTGTAGTAGCAGACATCCCAGTTGAATGTATTCTAGGAAATATATTCCTAGCAGCTGTTGAGCCACATGGGTCAACAAGATTAAAAGAAAACAAAGCTGGTTATTTTATTTCTGTTCCTACTTCAAAAGGAATAGCAAAAATGATTGAGTTTCCCTATATCTCAAATCCTAGAGTCTCTACAATGGTCCAAATTGTCCAAAATTTGGACAAAGCAGAAGCCAAACTGACAGATATAAAAGATCTGAAATCTACACTTAAGGTAGAAGAACAGCTGAAGAATCCTCAGGTTAGAAGAAAAATTGAGGAATTGAAAAAACAAATTGAGGACGAATGTTGCTCAGAAGAACCAAATGCATTCTGGCACTGAAAGTAGCATACTATTGAGCTCCCATACAAAGAAGGATATACAGGTAAGCCCTGTAAAATTAGAGCTATTCCTATGAGCAAAGAATATAGGGATCTCTATGAAAAATAGATTAAACAACTCTTAGACAGAAAGCTCATCAGAGAATCAGACAGTCCCTGGAACTGTTATGGATTATATGTCAACAAAAGAGTAGAAAAAATTAGAGGTATCCCAAGGCTAGTAATAAATTTAAAACCTCTAAATTCTGTTCTTGCAAATGACACCTATATGATCCCTCACAAAGGAAATTTGATTGCAAGGATAGAAGGAGGTAAGATATTTTCAAAGTTTGACTTGAAGGCAGGATTTTGGCAAGTAGCCATTTCAGAGAAAGATAAGTTCAAGACCACCTTTAGCATCCTAGCAAGCCACTATGAGTGGAATGTCATGCCTTTTGGTTTGAAAAATGCTCCATCTAAATTCCAAAAGGTAATGGATAAAATATTTAAGCCATACTTTGACTGGCTTATAGTTTACATTGATGATGTTCTAATCTTTTCTAAGAACATCTAGGACCATTTCAAGCATGTTCATACATTTAAGCAGCTGGTAAAGCATAATGGTATAGGTTTAAGTAAGAAAAAGATAGAAGTTTTCCATACTACCATCAAATTTTTCGACCATACTATTTTTAATGGCCAAACTTCTCTACAAAAGCATGCACTAGAATTTGCTGACAATTTCCAGATGTTATTACAGACAAAAACCAGCTTCAAAGGTTTTTGGGTTGTTTGAATTATGTCAGTAACTTTTATCAAGATTGTGCCACTGACAAGAGCATATTAAATAAAAGGCTTAAAAAGAATCCACCTCAGTGGACAGAAGAACACACTAGAGCTGTTCAGAACATCAAAGACAAGGTAAAATCTCTTCCTATTCTATATGTCTCTGACGACAATGCATTCAATATTGTTGAAACAGATGCCAGTAATATAGGATGGGGAGGAATCCTAAAGCAGAGAAAAGGTGACACTGAACAAGTGGTCTAGTATGCATCTGGCACCTGTAATCCTGCTGAGCAGAATTACTCCACAATTGAGAAAGAAGTCAAAGCTGCATGGAACTGCATCAGCAAATTTGATGTCTATTTAATAAATAGACAGTTTTTGCTTCGAACCAATGCTTCAGCCTTACAGAAGGTATTAACTAAGGACATCAAGAAACCAGGTGAGGCAAAATTTGCCAAGTGGCAAGCACTCTTTGCTAACTTCGATTTTCAAGTTGAACATATAAAGGGCACAAAAAACTGTTTCCCAGATTTTCTTAGCTGAGAGTTTATCCAGCCTCATAAACATATCATGGTCATAGTTACAAAATGGGACCAAGAGCAGAAACAAGAAGTCCTGTGCACTATACCAGACGACCAAGACTGGGAAGAATACAGAGAAAATTGGAAGCCTACATGGCAGGTGAGAAATACAAAGGTACTAGATGCTAATCTGCAAGCACATATTGACATTCAGCATCTTGTACCAGAAAGAAGAGTGTATCCAAAAGGGAGTAAATGGATACATGATATGATTTACACAAAGGCAAAAAGGGATGACTTATATGCAGAAGGTGCTCTTCAAAGAGACTTTCATGATATTTCAGGTATATGGTGTCGTGGAGGAATCCGCAATGGAATTTATGAAAAATATTTCTGCATTCATTGAACCAGGAATTTGGCGTGGCCCATGCCTACTCAGACCTCTGCATTATGGCCAGGAGGAGATCCTAAGCTTATCTTTCTAGATACAGTATATGACTTTGCAACATACAAACAGCTATGGTGGGATTTCTTTAATGTAGATGACAAAGAAGAAACCCATTATACTAAATTAAAATTTAGTACAACGGGTATAAAGCAAAGAAATCAACAGTGTGACTAGTTACAGAAATGGTGGGCTGACTACGATGTTAACAGAACAACAATGGACCCACTCTATCATCAAGGATACTACAGATTCCACTGTGATATTTGTTTTGAACATAACATCCTAGACTGTTTTCACATCGCATACAAAACTGTCAAAGAGATGACAGCAGGTGAATGGTCACCCTTTCATGATGACAATAAGACCCTAAGAGAACATATGACCCACCATTATGAATCGTTGGTTTTAACTAAAGTCAATCATCAAATCATTTTAGGGAAACCTATGATTGTTCGGAGGATTTTCACCAAAGCATGGGATGAATTATTGTACAAAAAACGCGGATTCCCTGATATTATTGTATTCTGACGGTTCTCATGGGATGTACCGACAAAAGCATCCATTATTGTAATAATGTTGTCCAGTCACAAGGACTTGATTGTGCCCAGTTTTTCTCGTGGGCTTTGCCAGACAAAAGCATCCACTTTGTAAATAATGCAGACAACATATTTTTCTTGTAGCTTCCTGGAATACTTGACCACAAATGGAAAAAAAAATATGTGGTGTAGAATAATAGTATGTCTTATTCGAGACAATAGTCAAAGATCACACAGGACAGGGATCTTATTATTTCTTAGTATATTCATCAACATCTCCCAGTCATCCCTACATAGAACTTTTAGGTCCAGCGCATAAATCATAATAAGAAATGTTCTCCTTTAGGGATTCATTCAACTTTTGGACTAGAGACATGATAGTTTTTTCTCTAAAACCTTGAGAAAGCTTGGAAAAAAGCTCTTTTAAGTTTCCTTCATTTCAAATGTTTGAAGAAAAGGTATTCTAAATCAACTTTCCAACGCGAGATTCCAAATTAATTGGCTAACAGAGCAGAAAGAATTTTTATTGTCTCTTTATCAAATTGTTGTTTCTTGAAAAGGTAGAATTGCAAGATCCCCATGTTATGAAATATGTCTGCCACTTTGACCAAGACAACCCTTATATCGACCATTTCAAGAAAAATCTTGTGAAGGCCATATGTTTCAACAATATTTTTGTATTCTTGTCTTGAATATTTTGGTGCATTAAACCTTTCTTGAAAGCATCATTTGCAAACAAATTTTAATTACTTCCTCTCTCCATCACTTATAAATTTACAATACTCATATAAATGTAAGTGGATAAGTTGTCTCAGCTACTCTTTAACCATTTCTTCTGTTGCAACCAATAATAGCAAACTTTGTCCCTGGGCCTAAATTTTTCTCTGCAAATTGTAGGCTACAACAGTACACATCAGGTTAAATGTTCTCAAATGCACAAAATTAGTAATATGTGAAGTAGAAAAAACCATTTCAAGGGTCAAGCTACTTCTCGAAAGAAAAATGGGGTTTGAAACCTACCAACCTCAATAAGGTTAATCACCTCTTGAGGTAATCTTCAACACAAATAAAAACTCCTTCTTATTTTAATTCTCTATCTCTCCAATATAGATGACGTCTTATGAAACTTCTACAAAATGTTTGTTGTGGTGTTAACAATGTTCAATAAAGACTCATTATTGTTGGAATGAAAAGTTTTAATAGGAAAAAAAATACAAGTTGGGGAATGCAGGCAGTGGGGCTCACCCAATGCCTACGGGGAAGCACATTGCAATCTGGCATTCTCTTCGTCTGAGTGCACTGACTGCCTTGCTGAAACCGTCAGTGATATTCGGATTTATTGTGACCTTTCCATCAGTGTTGAGGGTGACTCCACTAATTTTCCACTGCATTACAAGTAGTAACCATTCTTAACGATGACTTCCCACCACGCTAATACTTGGGGCCTCCACATGCCTACAAATATCATGGTGAATGAAGGTCTACCGCACTCGTTAAAATCAATTCGCTTTGTTACTGTTTCAAACAAACCCATGTTACCCAATTTGTGCATCCCCACTCCTTTCATACAATTGCAACCATGTCTCATTTGATTCCAAACCAACTAGAGAGATTAGAGCAATGAGCAATGACGAATTCTCTCCTTCAAAATTACCAATTGCAAGAGGAAGTGCTCGAACAAGGGAAGTGGGCAACAAGCCACCTACAAAACCATCATAAAATCATATCTCCTTTCAATATCCTTTAAATAAAGTTCCATTAGTGGAATTTTGTAGGAAAGAATGGTGCCCAGATTGACGCCTTCCCAAGTTGTCATAGTGTTGTTAGGAAAACAATCCACTCCATCAGAGGCAAATCAAATCTTATACCTGAAGTTAGCTTCTTGACATGCAAGAGATTTAACTAACATAGCGCAATTCTCTTAAGCCCAATAAGGTATCCAAACAAGAAATAAAATTTTACATAATGAATACACAAATCAAGTATGAGGTTCAAAAATCATTTGCTAAAAATTGCATTTCATAATGAAACAATACATTTATAGACTGAAATGTTTTGGAAAAAGGAATTATTTACCCTACATTAGATCTCAACTTCCTCTTTCCAGTCAGTGTCCTCTGTGACAATGAAAATGTGGATCTCAATTGAATAGGCTCTTCATCACTCTCACTATCTGACACAATAACATTTGGTACCTCTTTTAAGGCTCCCACCTGAAATCTATCTTCAATATTATTTTACAATTCATTGTGCCTTCTCTTATTATGGTTCTAAAGAGGAGGAGTACTTTGGTTAGTCTGTATGGATATATTACTCTGTAACTACACTTTTTTCATGTTCTCTTTCATATTCATTGTAGAGTTACCATCCATAGGTTTCAAGGTTGACAACTTTGATGAAGGTTTTTTGCATTCCAACTTCGTGCGTGCAAATTCTCTTTTTCCAGTAAAATTATTTCCTCTGCGCTTTTGTCCTTTCCCTTGGATGTGTTTTGCATCAGACTAAATGAATCAGTGGTTCCACCTTTCTCAAGTAGTTTGTTTTCAACATCATTTGTTTGAAGTATTGAAGTGGCATGGAATCTCTGTTGCATTCATATCCATATGTTGTGCAAGTTGCAAATTTACATTCTCTTTGTACATCTTTCTTTGGTCATTGATCACAATCTCACAAGAAGGATCTTTTTTTGGTTGCAATACAAGTTCTCTTGCCAATGAGAGTTTCTTGCTTAGCAAATGTGTTGGTTTTACATGATTCACAAGATGGTCATTTTCTACTCCCCCTTTACAATTTGATGCATCTAGAGCTCCATTAGGAGATATTGTAGCAATTTCGTTGATTTGTTTAAGAGGTTCAATTTATTTGATGTCTACCCAATGTGCATAAACAGATAAAAATAAGGAAACTAGATAGGTTTGACACTGGAAAATTATTGAACAATTAGATTCAAGACTAACATTTAATATACTCATTTGCATAATAAGTCAACAAAGAGCATGAGAAAAGAAAATGGAAAAAGCATCTTCTTAACATATAAAAAGGAACAGGTATTAAAAATATCTCAATGAAGCTTATCCATAATGATAGGGATTGCTACATGTGACTTTCATTTAGTGTCATCCATGTGTGCTAGAAGTTGGAATGTTTATGAATCTCATACCAGTGGTGCACTGCCTGCCCATAATGTCTCCATTGGAAAAGTGTTCAGTTGATGATCCATTTGCATTGCATACTATTGGGTGAATGATCTTTCTTTTTGTTTAGTTGATGATCCATTTACATTACATACTTATGGGTGCACGATCTTGCTTTGTGATCAAAATTAGATCTATTGTGCTTGTATTTTGCACTATGTATGAAATCAATTAGAATTTCACAAGTAAACTTAACATAAGTTCATGTTGTGACTATGAAATGAAATGGAAAATGAGAGGCACCTTACTATATCACCCATAAGGCCATCATCAGGATTTGGCTCAGAAAGTAGCAAATAAATACTTTCCAAGACAGTTGCAATGTTCAGGGATGGTGCCCACGCACCTGTAAGTCATAGAAAAGAACACTACTTTCTTGTTACACATCATAGGTCTTTAGTATGCATCTAAGACTTAAGAAAGCAAAATTTACAACTTTTACCAAGAGGAGGAATAAAAAACAAAAGAGAAAAATGTGTAAAAAACTTCACAGTAGTGGGCTCTTTAGACTAAGCATTGGTGGAAAAAAAAGTTTTGTTACAATTTTACCAATCTTGTTCAGTTTTGTGGATTGGTTGGATATTCCTTTTGCAGACTAATCAAGGGCTTAGTTTTAAACATTTCCAAATAATTATCAGTTTGTGACAAACTCTATTGTTGTCATTTGCGTTTTAGTTTTCTTGTATGCCACAGTTTAAGTAATCTCTATATTTTCATTGGAAGAAACGTACACATAATTACCTTTTGAAAAACTTTTTTATAGCTTTTATTCATCCCAAGCTTAATCTTTATTACAAAATTTCATTATTTTGTATTTTAATTTGGATTATATATTAAATTAAAATAGCAATTATTATCATTCAAAATAAATTAAAATACATTGGAAAATAAATTTTAATTAATTTTTAGAAAAAAAAAAGTATTTGTTAATAATATAATTTAGAGAATAAATTTTATAATCCAGTCATTTTAATTGAATTTAAATAATGGTTTTTAACAGCGATTATTCTCTATTTTTAATATTTTATTAGAAGTATATCAAATAAATATTTTTAATTTTAAGTATGTCTCTAGTTCATTGCACTTGGGTGGGACATTGCCAAAGGTTTCCAATTTCCAAAGCTCATTATAGTCTTTATGGTAAATTAACCTTCTAAAGGGATTTTGGTTTGGTGGGAAGTTGCCAAAGTTTTCCAATATCCAAAGCTCATTATGGTCTTTATGATAAATATGATATCTCTAGTTGACTGCACTAGAGAAACACATAAGTAATAATGAGCGAGAAATCATGATCACCAACAAAGCAAGGCACCCTCTTCACCTTAAATTCCTCTCTTACCCTAACATAATATAAGAAGTCGCCCGAGGGTCAATTTTGTGTAAATATATTTGAATTCTCGAAGGCAACTTCTCTCATAATGACTCGACACGGTCTAGTGGGATCACGAGTGTCGTTTTCATTCGTTTGCTGACGTGTATATATATTCATGCTGGCCGACATAGCACTTTGGCTTGATACCAGTGGGTTGGCGATAAATCTTACGTGGCAAAAAATAACTTAAATTTAAGTCTTGTCATGATACTAAACCTAGGGATTAAAATATATGGAGGGGAACTTTTTCTTTGATACTTTTGTTGACTGAAAATGTGAGGTATATATATAGCTTTGGAAATTGGAAACCTTTGGCAATGTCCCACCAAAGTGCAATGAACTAGAGACATCATATTTATCATAAAGACCATAATGAATTTTAGAAATTGGAAAACTTTAGCAACTTCCCACCAAACCAAAATCCCTTTAGAAGATTTAGAAGATTAATTTACCATAAAGAATATTATGAGCTTTGGAAATTGGAAAATTTTGGCAATGTCCCACCAAACCAAAGCCTTTTAGAAAGTTGAATTACTACAGCCCTTGGTGCCTTACAAAATCTTCCTTTTAGACAAGTGATTTCCAAATCCTTTTATGGGACAATATCCTCTAGATCTTATTCTACCTTAATCATTGTTAGTTGTCCAACATGACTTGCAATGACTTCTCCAGACTTTTCCAACTCTGGAAGACATGCACAAAGAAGAGGGGTGGCCCTTTTTTTTCCACATGGTGGGGTTGTTGGATAATATCCTCATTAGTTAAATTTATTGTTAATATTAAAAAAATATTTAATAACATAAGTGTGTGGAGTGAATAAATAGTGAGATAATAGCGAGAAAAATATGTTATCTTGATATATAGTTAGATATCGATTCTCTCGACACTCTTGAAAGCATAGTATAGGCTTAATATTGTATAAGCTACAAGCTAAGAAAAGGTCCAGTTTTTAAAAGCTGTTTGGTAGCTTTGCCTCCGTGTTCATGATGGTTTTGCACCTAAATTAGTAGAATATATGAGCCATATTCAAAGGGATTTGAATCTATGTGACATATTCAAGTGTTTTCTTATATATAATTTAATTATTTATAATGAAATGTTATTAAATATTTTAATTGAAATTAGTTTGAATAGATAGTTTATGAATTTCATTTCTACACATAAATTTGTTATAATTTGTAATATGTTTATTGTTAACATTTATGGTATAGAAATGAAACTTTTTAAGAGTGCTTTTAGTGACGTTGATGATGGGACCAACCTTGTCTTATAGTCCAGACATGAATAGTGATTATTGAAATTATATGAATGTTGATTAATGAAATTATTAAATGTGTGATTTGAGGGCGGCTAGATATTATGTTAATTATTTTTTGTTTGATTGGTATGCGTTGGCTGTGAGGGAGACACCTGTCTCTGCCTCGGATTTTGTCCTCCTGCCTTGTATTGTGCTATGGAACCCTAATGGCTCTATTTACTCCATCGTTTTTGCTTTGGCTTGTTTGCTTGGTGCTTTGGTTCACTTGGGTCTCTACAAGAGGTTTTGTGACCTTTCTGTTTGTGCTTTTGTCCTTGACTCGACTTTGTTTACACTATTTGGTCATGGCTCTGTTCTGCTAGCTCAGTTTTATTGATATAATGGCACTGTATGTTCTCTTCTGTTTGTCGGTTAGCTCGAGGGTTTTGAAGCTCGACTCTCTGTCATCTACAAATGGGTTCCTTGGCCCTGAAGGTTTTGTGGGTGCTATCTACAGTTGCTTTCTCCTGAGTACATTTACTCCTGTATTATTTTCTTTGCTCAATGTGCTTGTTCCGCGGTGTAATTTTTTATTTGGTTCGGTGATTTTAGGTCGCAGCCACTAGGTGACCCGGCATTCAACCTCAACTCGTCGGCTACAAACAGTAAGTCCTCGTTCTCTACTTTAGTTCTGCAGTTGGCCTTTTTTGTGGTGCTAAGGGTCTTGCTCCTTTGTGAGCAGGGTTCCCTTGTTGGTTGGTGACCTGTCAATTCCTTCCTCCGGCTCGACACTGCTCTTGGGCAAGCGTAGGCTTACAAACTCTCGTTGTTCTTCATGTGGTTATACTAGTATCAGTTCGCGGTTCCAAACTTGATGGTCAGGGTTTTCAAGTCATAGCTCAATCGTTCTTTAGCCTTTATAGTTTGTATGTAGGGTTTTTATGTTGGGGTTTCAAACCCGGCTCCCCTGTTGACATACAATGAATTTTTTTCTGGTTCTGTGTTTGTGATGTAGCACTTGGACATTCTATGTATGGACTTGAATATGCTTGAAAAGGAAAGAAAAAGATGTATTCCGTTTTATATTGTACCTGTAAATTCACGTAGTCTCTTTGCTGTGATTGTATTCAAGGGTGCTCTGGAACCCTCCTTCGTTTAGTTGTAGTTTCCTTTTTCAAATGCTTTATGAGATGTTTATGAACTATATTTATTTTCTGTAAGTCGTATTCGATTCTCCAACTGGTTGTTCGTCCTTCTTGCTTGGTGTTGGTGCTTTCACGAGACCTCGTTTCCTTGCTGGGTTTGATATTGTCACTATCTGTTAAGAAATAAAAAGGTCATTTGCTATTTTGTTAATGTTGTTAGGAACACACTCAGGCTAGTCTTTAAACAGGAAAGTATATATGTACTTCAATGTTGTGATGGATTTAGATGTTCAAACGAAATTTGATAATGCCATTCTTATTTTTATTATGTTGGATAACAACCCTACAATGTTTCATGTTTTTTTCTTTTTGTAAGATCTGTTGAACAGTTTCAAGAATTGTCAATCAGTTACATGTAGTTACATTTAATAATTTTTCTTTCATCCAAATTCTGTAATTGATTTAAAATAGTAACTAAAGAAATTAAAAACAAAAGTGAAGCATATCCTGATGTTAAGTCCTAAATGCTAGAAACTAAAGAAAATTAAATGATTCAGGTACCAATGACCTGTCAACCTATCAATCCTATGAGACAAACACTTTCATTTTGTTCACCCTGAGCTGGATGCTCCTGCATCAGGATCCCGGGGTAACAAAAATTCATGGCTCCGTTCCATGAGCTCCTCGACAGAATGTCTTGCATGTTGTATCTGTGCCGCATCAAGCCACAAACTGTCCTCAATGGGGCGATTCTTCCACTTGACAAGGAATTGAAGGTACTCTTTCCTACAAGTCCGCTTGGCCACCTATGTGTCGAGAATTCTCTCGATCTCAAGTGGCTGAGCCAAAGGCATTTGCCTCATCCAAGAACCACTTTCTGTCTAGGTGTCCCGTTCTGGCCATGCCAAATTGTCGTCTTCAAGACTGGCAGTTTATGGAAACAAAACTGCCACATTGAAGATGGGCGATATGCCTATCCCTGGAGGTAGTTGTAATTCATAGGCATTTGCAGAGAATTTACGCAGAATTTTGCAAAGGGCTAATCTTCTTATATTTCAGTTTCTGGTATTCACCCTTAGGGAATCGTTCTCTACACAAATGTGCGAGGACTTCATCCCCCACATTAAATTGTACCACTCGTCGTTTCAAGTCTACTCGTTGTTTATACTTTTGACTCCTATCCTGCAACTTCGACTTTACCTTCTCGTGTAGGTCATTCATTGCTTTGGCGAAATCTTCCCCATCAGCACTATGTCTTTCCAGCTATCCCAGATCTTATAACTCATGCAATCCATGAGGATGCATGCCATACAAGATCTGAAAAGGGGTGTACCCCATGTTGCGATTCGTTGAATCGTTGTAAGTGAATTCCGCCTGGGCAAGTACACAATCCCACATTCGTGAATTTTCTGTGATCAAGCTCCGTAGCAATTTTCCCAAGCTCCTGTTCACCATCTCCGTCTGCCCGTCAGTCTGTGGGTGATAAGCAGAGCTAAAGTTCAACTTTGTGTCCAACTTCTTCCACAGGGTGCGCCAGAAATGTCTTGTAAATTTCACATCACTGTCGGAAACAATGGACTTAGGCAAGCCGTGCAGTATAAAGGTCTCCGTGAAAAACAAGTGTGCTACATGAGTGGCATCATTGGTTTTTCTACAAGGAATGAAATGTACCATTTTTTAGAACCAGTCCACTACCACCATCACAGAGTCATAACCGCGCTGTGTTCTTGGTAGACCCAAGACAAAGTCCAAGCTGATCAAGTCCCACGATCTACTCAGAATAGATAGTGGTGTGTAGAGTCTCGTATTTTGACTGTGTCCTTTCGCCAACTGACACACTTTACACCTGGTTACAAATCGTTGCACACCCCTTTGCATCTTTGGGCAGTAATAAAAGTGACTGAGCTGATCTAAGGTCTTGTCAATGCCGAAATGTTTGGCTAGACCTCCACTGTGCTTCTCTCGGATGATGTTCTCCCTCATCAAACAGTCGGGAATACATAGCTCCCCTCCTTTAAACAACAGCTTCTCCTGTAAGTTATAGTCCAACCATGGACTATTTTTCCTCAACAAAGGGTTTTGGCAGGCTTCATAAGCCTCCTTGAAATCCGCATCTGTCTAATACAAGTCTATCAGATGTTCAAACCCAGCGCTTGTATCGTACTCTCCTGTAGGAGCAAAGTTCTCCTGCTCAACGCATCTACTACCTTGTTGGCCTGTCCACTGATATGCTTCAAAACAAACGTAAAACTCTGCAAGTACTCAACCCACTTCGCATGCCTGTGGTTCAACTTATGCTGCTGCATAACATCTGCAACACAGAATTGTCAGAAAACAAAACAAATTCATTACCTAGCAAATAGTGTCTCCAATGCTTCAATGCTTGGACGACAACATAGAACTCCTTCTCATAAGATGAGTACTTTTGCCTGCTTTCATTCAATTTCTCACTAAAATAAGCAACAATTTTGTCTTCTCGGTTGAGTACGACGCCAATGGCTGTACCACTAGCATCACAACGAACTTGGAACAGTTTGTTAAAATCGGGCAACCTCAAAATTGGCCTTTCAGTGATCTTCTTCTTCAAGGTCTGGAAGCTTTTCTCTGTCGCTTCAGTCCAACAGAAAGGTTGACTTTCCTTTTTGATTGTGTCCAAGATAAGTGCGCAAATCTCACTAAAATTCCTCATGAACTTACAATAGAAACTTGCCAACCCATGAAAGCTATGAACCTTAAACAAACTCTTTAGGGATGGCCAACTAATGATAGTTGCAATTTTCTCTGGGTCCATTTTCAAATCATTTTCTACAATCACAAAACCCAAGTAAACTAATTCCCTCTGAAAAAAAAAAAAAAAAGAACATTTTTTCAAGTTTATCAGCAACTTGTTTTGCTACAATTTCTCCAGCACACTTTGAACATGTCAAAAATGTTCCTCTTTAGTCTTACTGAAAATCAGTATATCATCAAGATATAAAATCACGAACTTCCCAATGAATTCTTTCAACTTCTCGTTCATTAGGCGCATAAAGGTACTAGGGGCATTACTTAACCCATACAGTCCTTCATTATTCTTGAAAGTTGTTTTCCATTCGTCCCCTTCTCTGATTCTGATCTGGTGGTATCCACTCTTCAGATCGATTTTCGAGAAATACACTGCTCCACTTAAGCAGTCCATCATGTCATCCATCTGTGGCAATGGAAACCTGTACCTGATGGTAATCTTATTGATGGCTCTCGAATCTGTACACATTCGCCATTCTCCACCTTTTTTGGGAGCTAAATTGTCGAAACTACATAGGGGCTTAAACTCTCCCTATCAACCCCTTGTCCAGCAATTCCTGTACCTATTTTCTAATCTCCTCATTGTCCTTAGGACTCATTTGATACGCTGCCTTGTTTGGTAAACTAGCTCCGGGTATAAAGTCTATGTAATGACTAATACTTCTCTTAGGAGGTAATTTATCTAGCAAATCATCCACTACAATGTCGCTGAACTCCTGCAACATGTCCTAAATTTCTTCAGGCAAATCTGCAACTTCAGTGTGTAACAACATTGTTTTCGGCCTCCTTACAACAACATATTTTATCTCGCTATTTTCAATCTGTTTCAAAAATTCCTTTCCTCCCACCAACAATGCTTTGGTTCCACTAGTTTCTGTTGTTTCTTCCTCCTTGATGGGTACAAGCGTGTGCTTAATCCCATCCTTGAAAAACTTGTAACAATTTGTCTTTCCATCATGCACTACCTTTCTGTCATACTGCCATGGTCTTCCTAGTAGTATGTGACACACGTCCATAGGCATAACATCACAAATAACCTTGTCCATGTATCTGCCAATATGGAACTCAGCCTCACACTGTTCATCAACCAACAATTGATGTCCTTTTTGTAACCACGACACCTTATAAGGAGTAGGGTGCTTCAATTGTTTCAAGCCCAAATTCTCCACCATCTCTGTGGCAACTAGATTATCTGTACTCCCACTGCCGATAATCAGCTTAAAGCATTTCTCGTGTGTCTTGCAAACAGTCTGGAATAAATCCTTTCTTTGCGTTTGGTCAGCGGTCTCCTTTGCTGGTTTCAATAGCACCTTATTCAAAACGGAGGCCTCCCCTATCTCCGGAACATTCTCTACCTCCTGGGGTGGTGTCTCTGCTTCCTCTGTCTGAGCAACATATGCTCCTCTTGTTCTAGCATGTTCACGTTCAGGACACTCATAGGACTTGTGCCCCCACTTGTGGCACCTATAACACTAAATTGCAACTCCTTTGCCTCTGCCACTACCTCTTCCGCACTGGTATGGCCTTCCTCCCCTAGTGCTAGTGTCCTTCTTTGTTGTCCCTGAGGTCTTTGAACTGTTGCCCTCTTCATTGTTGTTGGCAGCTTTTCCTCTGCCAAAATATTGTCCTCTCCCTCTACCAATTCCTTTTTCTCTCCGGGCATTCTGCTTTCTTATGATCTTTTCTTCTGCCTTTAAGGCACTCTGGTATGCTTCCTCTATAGTTTTTGGAGAAAGAATACTTATCTCATCCAATATCTCTAGCCTTAGGCCATTCACAAACCTTGTTGTCTTTTCTGGGGTGTCTTCAATGTAACCAGCTCTCAAATTCACCCGATAGAATTCTTTGGTATATTCTTTCACCGTCATTCCTCTCTGCTTCAAATTTTGTACCTGTCGATGCAGAGCAATCTGGTAATCTTTGGGCAAAAACCTACCCTTCATCTTGGTGACCATTCTGGTCCACTTCCTGATTGGTAACTTATTCAATCTTCTCCTCTTTGCTTGGACACTGTCCCACCATAAGGCCATGTGTCCTTGCAACTTGGAAGCAGCGAATCTAACTCTCCTATCTTCACTGACCTCATCACATTCAAAATATTTATCCAGCTCACTAATCCAGGTCCAACAACACTTCTATGGAAAAACTGCCATCATAATTCAGAATTTCAGGCTTTGGCTTACTGCTAGCCAGCAAGACTGACCTTAACAATTTGATTTCCAGTCCTTCTTCATCTGATCCATCTGTTGTAACTACAATTTCTTCTTCACTGTTATCCACCACTTTCGGATCCCTTCTTCGTCCTACTTCTACTATCACTAGTCGGGCATTCAGGATCCTAATCTCCTCTCTCAATTCTTCTTCCACTACTCTTTGATTAGCTCTCCCACAACCTCGCCTTCCAACTTCCATTTCTATGAAAACAAAACTCAAACCTACTCTGATACCAAAATTGATTGGACTAGCCCTGTCCTATAGTCCGAACATGAATATTGATTAATGAAATTATATGATTGTTGATTAATGAAATTATTAGATGTGTAATTTGAGGGTGGCTAGATATTATGTTGATTTTTTTTTGTTTGATTGGTACGCGTTGGTTGTGAGGGAGACACCTGTCTTTGCCTCAGATTCCGTCCTCCCGCCTTGTATTGTGCTATGGAACCCTAATGGCTCTGTTTACTCCGTCTTTTTCACTTTGGCTTGTCCACAATGTGCTCTGGTTCACTTGGGTCTCTGTAAGAGGTTTTGTGACCTTTCTGTTTGTGCTTCCGTCCATGACTCGACTCTGTCAACTGGACTTTGCTTACACTATTTAGTCATGGCTCTGTTCTGCTAGCTGGGTTTTATTGATATAATGACGTTGTCTGTTCTCTTTTGTCCATCGGTTAGCTCGAGGGTTTCAAAGCTCGACTCTCTGTCATCTGCAAATGGGTTCCTTGGCCCTGAAGGTTTTGTGGGTGCTATCTACGGTTGCTTTCTCCTAAGTACATTTGCTCCTGTATTGTTTTCTTTGCTCACTGTGTTTGTTCCATGGTGTAATTTGTTATTTGGTTCGGTGATTTCAGGTTGCAACCACCAGGTGACCCAGCATTCGACCTCAACTTGTCGGCTACAAATGGTAAGTCCTCGTTCTCTACTTTAGTTCTACAGTTGGCTTTTTCTGTTGTACTAAGGGTCTTGCTCCTCTGTGAGCAGGGTTCCCTTGCTGGTTGGCGACCTGTTGATTCCTTCCTCCAGATTGACACTGCTCCTTGGTAAGCGTAGGCTTACAAACCCTCGTTGTTCTTCAAGTGTTTAGACTGGTATGGGGTCGCAGTTCCAAACTTGCTAGTTAGGGTTTTCAAGTCATAGTTCAATAGTTCTTTGGCTTTTACAATTTGTCTGTAGGTTTTTATGTTGGGGTTTCAAACCCAGATCCTCTATTAACATACAATTTATTTCTTTTTTGGTTTTGTCTTCGAGCTGTAGCACTTAGACATTCTATGTAATGGACTTGAATATGCTTGAAAAGGAAAGAAAAACATGTATTCAGTTTTATAGTGTACCTGTAAATTCACATAGTCTCTTTGTTGTGATTGTATTCAAGGGTACTCTAGAACCCTCCTTCATTTAGCTGTAGTTTCCTTTTTCAAACGCTTTATGAGATGTTTATGAACTGTATTTATTTGTTGTAAGTCATATTTGATTCTCCAACTGGTTATTCGTCCTTCTTGCTTGGTGTTGTTGCTTTCACGAGTCCTCGTTTGCTCGCAGGGTCTGATATTGTCACTGTCTGTTAAGAAATAAAAAGCTCATTCACTATTTCGTTACTGCTGTTAGGAACACACTCAGGCTAGTCTTTAAATAGGAAAATATATATGTACTTCAATGTTGCGATGGATTCAGATGTTCACACGAAATTTGATAATGCTATTCTTATTTTTATTATGCTGGATAACAACCCTACAATGTTTCATGTTTTTTTTCTTTTTGTAAGATCTATTGAACAGTTTCAAGAACTGTCATTCAGTTACATGTAGTTACTTTTAATAATTGTTCTTTCATCCAAATTTTGTAATTGATTTAAAACAGTAACTAAAAGAAATTAAAAACAAAAGTGAAGCAAATCCTGATGTTAAGTCCTAAATGCTAGAAAATAAAGAAAATTAAAAGATTCAGGTACCAATGACGTGTCAACCTATCAATCCTATCAGACAAACATTTTCATTTTGTTCACCCAGCGCTGGATGCTCCTGCATCAGATGTCTAGATGTTTAAGATCTCATCAATGTAAATGCAAAACACAAATTCCTGCTCACTTTGATGTTTAATCTAATAATTCAAAAGGACTAAAAAAGGTGGATTATGGTTTCAATCACATTGTTTATACACCCTAAAACTAAAATTCAAAATAAAAAATGGTATCTTGTCCTCAATAAAGTCAAATTCCAATATAAAAAATTCCATAGAAGTAAAGGATAAATAAAATATTCCATGTGGAAACAAGGTTTCCTAACCCAATATAACAACTTATAAATAATTGTGACACATGGTCAAAATCCATAAGTTGGAACAACATTCTAATCAACGAGACTTTTAAAACTATGGCCCAATAACAACTTCCAAACCAAGTCATATGGATGAAGGTATTGTAACCATATTCTAAAAAATGAAAGGTCATGTGAGGAAAGCATAACATACAACTTCAAAGAGACAATATTTCTTGGAAATATATTACAACTAATGATAATGGGGCTTTAATTGAGGCACAAGATAAAAAATCTAATTAGGTTTGAGCTCCTCACACCAATTAAAATCATAACCCTCTTAGCTGATGCATTTAGACATGTTGGGATACACAAATTTAGATGTAATATGTAATTCATTTTTCATTTAATGACTCACATATAAATACACTTTTTATGACAATTGGATTTATTTTCCAAGTTCTCGTGGACTCTTGATGATGGTTTATATTCTGTACCATAACCCAAATGGATTAGGTGTCTAACATTCCCCACCTTAATTCAAAGGGGGTTTTTTTATTTCAAGAACATGGATGAGGACAATTGCTAATGGTTGAGTATGATCTCTCAATTTTGTGGTTTTGGGATGGTCACAAACCCAATGGCTAGAAGAAACTAAATTTTTATACTAAATGGTGGTTAAGGTTGACCTACAACTATGGAACATGTCTCTAAGGCTCACCATTTCCAAAAACATTTCCTAATTTAGAAAGAAGTTGATATGTTATGCTAATTAGAAGTACTCCCAAATGGTAACTTGAAGATGACCAAAAAATCTTGAACTTGACTCTAAGGCTCAATGATTCCCAAAAAATTTCCAGATTTAGCTGGAAGTTGATGTGTTCGAAAGTGTTAACAAATAATGATTTGAAGATTAAGATAAATTGATGTTTAGAAGAAGCTAATAAGGATTTGATACTAGAGATACATCCGTTGGGTATTAAAATAAACCCTAGACTAGAATTATGTGCAATCAAAGAAAGTGTATTAGAATTTGGTAAAAGAACTTGCAATGTTTACATGCTTGGAAACATGCTTCCTTGTGTTGCAGGTAATTCACCCACAATATCAAATGGATTTGTGGATTTTGAAGGTGGATAATAATATGGCATGAGATATCGTAATTTCCCTTTATCAAACTCCTTCAAAATTTCGTTATTATTTAGTAAAATGACTATTGCAATCCTACAATTTTGAAAATTGGAGGTGTATAACAATCTTCACCAAAGAAAAATGTTATCCACTACATATTGAAAACACTATTAAAAAATTCAATGGTGTAGGTTATGGTAGAATAGAAATGCTTGATGTGAGTGGTATTTTATGCCAAGGGTTTTTCAATTGCCTAAGTAGCACGAAATAGAGCTCCTAGTACTCAAGCATGGGATATAGGTATCCATAAAATTCCCTAATACCCATGAAGGAACTTGCGTTAAAACATTAATGATAGTATCATACCCTATAGCTCTTCAAAACATTGAACACAATCAACCTCTTCAATAGCCCCAACTATTGAGTGAAACCATGATTCTCCAGATGTGGAACAATGAGCCTAACACCATGAAGCACATGTAATATTCTCTCTAAATAAAATTATACTAAGGTAAATTTTTATGATGATTCAACAATGTTGGGGCAAAAACGTAGGGAAAGCAGGTGTGTGGCATCAAATTAAATATTGGAAAAGAGGGAGGCTGGAAACATTAGAGCTAAAAGGAAAATTCATTGCAAAGTGTAATTTAGGGGCCACTCCAAGAGGGAATTCAAATTCCCTTGAAGAAATCAACTTGGAGGGAAACCAAGAGAGAGAAGGAGGTCGAATTTGGAGCTTGCAAGGAGGAAGGAGGAGCATTGATTATAAATAGAAGGTGAGGCCTCCATTTTGGTAACTTTTTCCAATTTCAAATTTGAATCACATTTTACTTGTGCTACACAACCAAGTTAGCTCGTGATGCTTGGCACAGAGGTTTCTAGGCGGGGATCTCACCTCCTTCTTCAGTGTACTTCGAGTGCCACTCTAGGGGAGTTCACCTCTACCATTGTAGGGTTGTTTTGGAGGAAATTGCAGGAAAAAATTGTCCCATTTATTAGTGGATTGGGCACAAAAGTGGAACTGACACTCGAGAAAGATAGCTACAGGGCAGATCCAATTTCTAGAATTTGAGGGGAGTCTCCCATGGAGTTTCGCCAGAAGATTGAGGGAGTTTCTAGGATAGATTTGGGGGATAATTTTGAGGGTGTAATTGTGCATTCTCGGCATCCGTAGAGGCTCATTGGCAAGGCCAACATAGGGGTCAGAGAAAGGATAATTGATGGTGGAAAAAGGGGTTGGAGAAAATAAGGAGAATTTAGAGAGGAATTTATAGAGATTTTGGGGCAGACCTGTTGGGGGATTTGGGGAGCTCTCTTTAGCAATTTTCCTATGCTGATTTTTTTTAGAAATTTTAGAGCATTTTGGAGGGTGGAATTCTATTTCTCACCTAGTATCCGCAACAGTAAAATTATGGGCCATCACAGATCGTGGATTAGAACCTAGTCAGCACTTGGGAAACCTAGATTCCACCTGGGTCTAACTTTGCTTGATGTAGCAAGCGTATGTTCATCTATTTATTTTTGTTGTACTCCATTCAATCAATATAATAAAATGGATCAGTTGTTTGGCCCATCTTCAGGTGTATTATGGTGTGCATGCCTGAAATTTGTTTATTATTATTGCTCACAACACATCATTGCAAAGTTTGGTATGTTGTAGGGAGAGAAGTCACAGAGGAATAGAATCTAAGGATTTTGGAGCACACAAGAGCACCCTGTTGAAAAACTAGTGTGGAACTAGCAAAGAGAATGTTAGACTAGAGAGTAATAGGTAGAGTAACACCTATAACATGAAGCCCTGAGTGGGAAGGGGCATTTCTACATAGAAACCAGTCATATCTACAACTCTAATACCATTTTTAGAAAAAGAAATTAAAAGATAAGTGTGCAATTCCTTTTTCATTAAAATTATACATATATAAATATATTTTTTATGACCATTGGATTTACCTTCGAAGTTCTCATGGACTTCCGATGGCCCTAAGAGATTAGGTGTCTAACATTCCTTCCATTAATCCAAAAGCACGATTCTTGTGAGTCCAATAAAAGAGATGAGGACATCTATCTAATGCTAAATGTGCTCTATAAATTTGGTGGTTTTGGGATGACCACAAACCCAATGGCTAGCAAAAGCCAAAGTCTTTGTAACACCTCTTTTAAACCCTAAATTTTGTAATTGTAATTAAGACATATAATGCTAGAAATGGCCAACATAGATATTTTGATAAACTTTGTTTGATTTAAGATGCATTTTATTTTAATATATTGCTAAAAGCTAAAGAAGAGAGCAACCTACATGAATCTTGATGCACGAGAAGAAGTTGAGAAGGGGAAATTTGGAAGTTTCTTGCTTATTCTAAATTTAATGCTAGTTTCCCTTGTTCCCAGAAGTTAGGTTGGT
>APFE031252142.1:0-10128 GCA_000404065.3 Pinus taeda
AGAAGGTGGAGTTGAGCGATTTGAGAATGGTGCTAGAGCGTCTTGAATCTTCAACCACTTCCCAGATCTCTGTTTTGATGGTTGGCCAGCATGCTTTGTAGAAGTTAATGGTGAAGCCATCTGGCCCAGGGGCCTTGTCATTTGGCATGCTTTTTACGACTTCCTCCACTTCCTCCATTGAGATTTCTTTGAGGAGAGCAATATTTTGCTCATTTGTTACGACTTTAGGGATGGCCTACGTTAGAGTGTCAATTGCCTCTGATCTTTCTGCTTGCGTCTCCTGTGCAATGTGTTTGAAATGCTCTGTGAGGAGAGAGGAAATTTCCTTGTGATTATGTAGAGTGTTCCCCGCTTCATTTTTGAGATTGAGGATTTTATTTGCACTTCTGTAATCGAGAGTGGACCTGTGAAAGAATTTTATGTTTTGCTCGCCCTCTTTAAGCCATTGCACTCTGGATTTCTGTTTCCAGAGTGTTTCTTCTTGTTGACATCTGTGTTGCTATTGAATCGTTAGTTCTTTTTCAAGCTCTTTTGATTCCTCAGTGATATTGCCAGAGGTCCAGCTTTTGTGAATTTGCTCGAGCTTACTCTCTATTATGGATTTTTCCTTGAAGATGTTGCCGAATTCCATGGTATTCCATTGCTTGATTTTGCTTTTGATGTGTTTGAGTTTACTTTGGAGCTTGAACATTTTGGTTCCTTGGATATTTAGTGGTTCACACCACCACTTCTCTAACAATTTGATAAAGTTAGGGTGCTGTAACCAGAATTTTTCAAAACGGAATGGCTTATTTCTCGGAGTGCCAAGGAAGGTAGCATCAAGAGAGATGGGCCAGTGATCTGATCCTCCACTAGGGAGAATGTCAGAGTTGACAGTGATGCCCTCTAGAATAATGCTTTCTGAAATGAGGAATCTATCCAGGCGGGAGGCTATGAGTTTCTCTCCTCCTCTTCTATTGTTCCAGGTGAAGGAGCTGGAGGATGGATGGACATCCACTAATTTTGCATTTTCAATAAATTCTGCAAAGGCCCCTGCATCCTTGTTTAGCCTTCGTAACCCTCCTTTCTTCTCCAGGAGGGAGGTAATAATGTTGAAATCTCCTCCCATGATGATCTTCGTGGTGTGATGTCTTAATTGCAGATTCATAAGAGAGTTGAGAAATTGAAATTTTTCTTCTAATCGTTGAGGGCCATACACATTTACACAGAGATAGGTTTCAGAGTTACCTATGACTTGAATTTCCGTTGCTATGTAGGATCTGGTGGCCTCCATAGTGAGGACACTTATTACTCTTGTATCCCAAAGGGTGGTGATACCTCCTTCCCATCCTTGACTGGCCACTTCTATGAAGTTGAGAGGCTTACCCAATTTTTTGCTGATGTTTTTCATATGAGAGGTGGCACATTTTGTTTCTTGAATGAACATAATATCTGGTTTTTCTGTTTTGAACTTCTTGAGAAGAAGTCTTTGTTTTGCTTGGCTGTTGAGCCCTCTTGCATTCCATGATATTATTTTCATTGATAACCAGGTTTAGAAGTGGTAAGATGGGAAGGCATTGAGTGCCTTCATTTTACCTGAGTTCAGCATTAAAATCCCTAGATCGTGTAGCACCTCTCCGTTTGTCCTTCTTCCCCTTTTCTTTTTTTGTTTGAAGCCAGTTGGGTTAAGGGAGATATTTTTGGAGTGGTTTCCTGTACCTGTTGCTATGCCCAATCTCCTATTTTGCCTGTCCAGTTCAACCTTCTGTCTTTCTATGAAAAGATCGCTAATCTTTTTTAATTCTTCTTCTGGAACATTTTCTATTCCTTTTGCTTTCCAGTTTTCCTCTAATGCTGGGAGATTGACACCTGCTTTTTCTAAGGCTTCATTTAGCTCCATCTCGTCACTACCACCATCACTGTTTAGCATTTTCGTATCTTCGTCTTGGGTGCTTTCCTGCTCTTGCCTGTTGGCCTTGGGACTGTGTGGGTTTGCATCCTTTTCTTTCCTGTTGTTATCTGGTTGGTTCTCTGTCTCCTCTGTACTCCGCTCGTCCACCATTAACTCTTCCGTGTCTGTGTCTGTTTCTAATACACTGAAGGTGTTGGGGGTGCTGCTTGGAGCTGCCCCTGTTCTATTTGGTCTTCTTCTGTTAGCTCTTTGTCTTGTTTTCAGTCTGGTAAAGATCTCTGTGCTTTGTGCCTCTGGCATGGGTTTGAGCGCTTCTTCAGATCTGTTAAGAGGACAGTCTCTTACTAAATGCCCGTGCTCATGACATTTTCTGCACCGGAATGGAATTTGTTCATAGTCAATGGCCTGGAAATAGTCTTCATCCATAAACTCCAGCCAAATGCCTTCATGCAAGGCTCTGGATACGTCCAGTTCCACACAAATTCTGGCACATGAGGTGTATCTGCGCTGTATAGTGGCTTCCGAGGCTTTAATGAAGGTACCCAGCTTGTCTCCAATTTGCTTGAGAGTTGCTAAGCCCCAATAGTCTATGGGGAGGGAGAAAAGACGGATCCATACGAGAACTTGAGTGAAGGTCTCTTTTTCAGGGACGAAGTTTGATTTCCAGGGTCTCATATAGAGACCCGCAGAAGCAAAAAAGTATGGTCCCCCATCAAAAACCCTATCCTTATCTTCTAGGTTTGTAAAGACAACAGTAAAGGAACCTTTAGCTCCTAGGTGTAGATTGATATCACCTTTGGGTCTCCAGTGTTGTTTGATCCATTGACAGAGGGCGCGCTCCGTTGGCCACAGTCCCATGAATTTACATATGACCGCATGTTCGGACATGTGCTCGCGATGGGCTTGTATCTATGGGTCTGTGCAGACCACTCTGAGTGCCTCGTTTTTCTTTGGTTTGCAAGCTCCTTGGGGAGCTTTGTTGGTGCCAGGAGTGAATGATGGTTCCTTATCTTTTTCCTCTCTTTTTTTCCCTTTCTTCTCTTGCTCCTCTTCTTCTGTTGTCTGGGGATTCATTGATCCAGCAGTTCTTCGATTTGTCTCTGCGCCTAGGGTACTCTCTTCCTTTTCATTGTTTGCTTTATCTTTCTTTTTGGAGCCGACTCTGGTTTCTGCTGTCATTTTTTGCTCCTTGTCGTTTCTGGTGCTGCATGAGTCTCTACTTTCACCATATCCCGAGATTTTTAAGCCTTCCTTTGCTTTCTGCTTGTGCATGACGATTTGCTTAAAGGATGGGGTCCCTGTGGACCCCCCGCTGTTCATTTGTCGGGTCAGTCCGCGCCCCCTGCAGAGAAGGTTAGCCAATCTGTTGTTCTGTGCTGCCAGAGCTGTCTCTGGCTTGGCAGGGCTGGGGCATTAAACCTTAGACCAGTAATCGCAGCCGGTTTTTCGCTCTTGGCTTCAACCTATACATAGCTATTCATTACATATGATTCTCATCTATTCTCTTAAGAGATTTTTGGACAATATCATTTTGTAATGCATCATTAAGCCTTATGGTTGAAAACGATGATACAATTTCACTATTATATTGAAGTATGTTCCTCACAAAAAAGAGGATAGCAATTCCTTGAGGGTAATATCTCAAACTCCACACAAAAAAATCTTGTCAATTCTATTGTGTCAATCACGTCATCCAAAAATACAACTTCAACCATTACATATATCATGTTCTAGATTGTTTATACCTCATATTTCAATACTAATTACATTTTTGTAGTGGCATAGGAAACTCCTAATCTTTAAAACAATTTGCTCCTGAGCTAAATAAATGAAATAGAGATATAGTAAAAGTGAACAATCACATGTTTGAGAAATATGGACTTAATGAAACTTTGAATAAGAATGGTTCTCACACTATATCTTATTCGTCTTTCAAGCCACAAGCATCTCTCATGAAAGCATCTTAAGAGAAAAAATGAGATTCTATAATAAAATTACCATGTAACGTAGTGTGATTCCCCTGTCTCATAACCCGTCCTCGTCAAAATGGTGGAATAGGCCCCAACGTTGGTCATGGCATTGAAAAACATAGGAGTATCCCTACCTAACAATACTTCTATGACTAGGGCATTGAAAAGAGGGGAACTCATGAAACCATTAAGAGGTTTAACCATTAAATATCCAGCCAACAAGTGGCAGGATAAATGCATCAGATGTTGGTAGTGATTACTATACATCTCATGCAAACCCTACTAACTATGCATAAGATATTGGATTCATCAATATATTTTCTATTCAGAGTTTGCCTCTCTAGTAATAATGGCAACAATCAAATTGTTTCACTCCTAAATGATGGTAGTGCCTCTCTATCAAACTCAACATCCTCTCAATGCTCTCATGATAACGCTTAAGGTGGGAAAATAACTTCTAGTACTAAGATGATGACCATGACCAAGGCACGCAAATTTGGTGAGAAACTAAAAAGACATTTAAATTTTCACCCATTGCATGTTGAGCAACTAGAACTCATGACAACAAGCAATATTTGTTCACTAGGACAACCCCATCATGGATATGTTGGAATATATTAATGTAGTAGACAACTTCATCCATCATTACAAAACAAAATCCTTCCAATATTATTGGCTAACACATGGTTGATTGGAATTACATATCATATCCTTGTATACCTGTCCATTTTGCTAGGTAATCAAGGTTTTCATTCACGTCCTCTCATCCTAGTTCCAAAAATATATCGAGCCTACATGATTGATGAGGATGGGAATTTGCTACATTTTTTTGAATGAATATTCATTTTCAAATTAGTCCAACATCTCTTTTAACCAAGAGAAGATGGTACAAAAAATGAGACACCAACGAGTGGAGTATGATAAATAGCATAGTGTAGTTAGTGGATAATAATAAAATATAATATAATTAAATAAAAGATGAAGATGTGGTCAAATGAACCATTACCTTGTTTCATATCCAATAGGTCTATAAAAAGTAGGTTACTCTATGTAAAACATATGATTGAATATTAGAATACAAATTTTGTTCTATTAGTTTTATATTTCGTTCTATATCAAAATAGTCTTATGGTCAAAGTACCAAAGGTAAAGTTTTAGCATGTCCCATGTCATTTAAGTATTCAATCTAGGTTTGCAAGATCACTTAGTTAATTTGTTAAAAATTTTGCACCTATAGTTCCATGGTCAAAGTATAAGGGGTATAGTTCCTCCACATCTTATGTTTTTGGAAGTCTTCCAATGGATTTAAAACTTTCCAAATCTTGAAACTACTTGGGATATTTATTATTATTTAATCTTTTGATTTGACATGAGATTCTAACAAAAATGAAGTTTTTTTTTACCTTTTTAAACATCATTCTTAGGATGTAGGAAAGGAAGACTCAAATCAACTTGGAATTTTATCGCATAAGTTTATCCTCAATCCAATAATGAAATCTTAATTCGCAAAATATATCATCTCAATACGGGTCTTCACTGAGTGAACCTATGAAATAGCACGCGCATTCGTGGAATATTAAATATTACCCCTAATTTCATTGGATATTGATATACAAATCCTAAAAAAAAATGAACCACCCCCCTCCCAATTCATCTTTCTAGTGAAACGAACCTTTATTTTAACTATATACCAATTTTTATACCCCCCAACACCTATAAATCCACCAATACCTTGCACTTTCTGCCCAATACCTACAATATATTGGCTTTATTCTTCATAATGTTAAAATTCCCTTTATCAATGAACATGATAAGATATTGGTCAACAAGGTGAAGCCCCCATGCATCTCAACAACTACAATCTAAAGGTATTATGTCATCTCCAAATCAACTAAAATTAATAACATTGTGACTTGAGCAATGTATCAATGAAATATAAATGATTTGTAATTTTCAAGATGTCACCAAAAACAAGAAGTGTCAAGTTCATTGCTCCCATTCTTAACACTTGAAATTAAGTAATCATGTTTTCAGACACTTAAATTGATTAATAATTATGCTCAAATCGATTTAGATAAACAATGAGCTAATTCTAAATCTACACAAAGCTAATTATGAACCCTAGCTCGAGCTCTCATGGAGGCAAGCCACCCTTTAACATTATGTAGCTCATGGCTTAAGCTACACTTAACGGTCACCTCATAGTTTAGGGTTCTAAAAGAAGTTGGAAACACTAAGGGAATTTCATCAAGTAATGTCCAAATGTTCTTTTGATTTTTATCATCATTTCTTTTAAGGAATCTAGAAAACATTTAGGATAAAATGGTTGAGATAAAAGAAGAATAACAAATTCATGTCACTAATGCAATGAAGAGTCATCAATGAATTGTGATTTAGGTGCTATTAATAATTTGTGCTACAAACTCATCTACAACATGTGCAACTCATGATTCAAATTAGTTTTTTCTCCGAATTTGAAGTTAATTTTGGCTTTTTACCATTTGGGAGATGATGTGGGAGCATTCTTTGGTAGTATGAAATTTTCATGATAAAATATTTGAATTTAGTTTTTTCAATGGTAGTTCGAATCGATTCACTTTGTAAATCTATGGCATTTCACCTTTCTTCACAAGATATTAAAGAATATCCTTAAAACATTTTTTATCTCTTAAAGTTAATTTGTTAAATCCCCTTTGAATACATATTTCCAATTACAAAACCCATATTTTCATTAGATATAGAAGGAAATTTTACTTGCTAATATCATGCTTAAAGTGGATTATGCTCCCTTCTCCTTTATGCTTTCTAAAATTTATTTACCAATATATATAGGGAAATTAGAGTACACCCCTCCCAATAAATAGATCTGAAGGAATATGAAAATACCCCTCCCATAATAATATTATCAAGCAATATATTGCTAAATTTTTGAGCAATTAATTGAAAACCCCCATTATGATTGAACATGGCAGGGTGTTTCCTAACTAGTGCACTCCATGTATGTAGTTACTCGTATTTGAAAAAGCACATTTAGAACCATAAAAAAAGAGATTAAGGAACAAACCTAGAAGGTTGTTAATTAGTTTTCCAATGGAAATCGATGAAAAGTGATGATGTAAACCAAGTTGACATGATAAACTATTACAACTGGTGATAATGTGGACCCAGTGGACATGGTCAACTTTTATGAGTGTACTCAAAAGGATCGGGGCTTATAAAAGGAGCATTTGAATTCATTCAAAGGTAGTTTGGAGAAGCTCAATATTTGGAAGCTTGGAGTTTTTGTACATGATATTTGATAGGTTAGCAACATGGGAGCATTGGCAGCACCAACAAATATATTTTAGGTATGAGATTTAACATATCTTGGAATGTATTGAGAGCACATTTTAATAACTCCACATGAGTTTGGTCATGTATTCTTTTTGGCACTAGCCATTTTTCGATGTTACTTTTCTTTAAGAATTTGTAGTTTGATATAAGGGTTGCAAGCGTGCAATGTATTGATAATGATTTTGGACTATCGACTAAAATGGATTTTTTTGGTGGCGTTGTTTGTCTCTGGTTGACAATATGAATTTGTTGATAGCATAAGTTTCATAAGCTTGTGGTTTTATCTTGTGAGCTTTAAGAACTTGATAGCATGGGAGAATTGGAATCTCTAGAAAGCAAATTTAATATTTAAGATAACATAGCAATGAATATATTAGAAAAAAATTGAATACGCATGTTTGAGTTTGGCTATATATTATTATTTGGATACAAGATTATGATCTTCAAATGGTATTGATTAATTATTGATTCTAGAGTATTAACTAAATTGTATTGTTCTTATTAGTATTGTTTTCCTCTTGTTGAGATTATGAGTTTTGATTAATGGAATAAGGTTCTTCTATGAACTTCATTTTGAAATATGATTATCATATAATAGATACCATGTCTTTGTTTGTTTCCAATCATTTTCTTGTGCACTCTAAGATAGGTACTATGCAGTTGCATCATATGGTATCAAAATAGGGAGAACCTACAACAAGGATAGCTCTAGCAAGGAGAGTGCATGATAGAGTTGGTTGTAGGAAGAAGTAGTTGCATCAAAAGAAGGGTTAGCTAGAGTTGACTAAACAAGAGATAACTCCAACTTGTTAGTTAGGTTTATTATGCTATCTGGATTTGTAAAGAAGATCATAGAAAAGTGATAAGATTATGGCATAAAAAAGAAGTGTATGAGTTAAAGGAGGTAGATTAAGACGCCGTAATTATGAGAATGATGTCATAAAGATTCTATAAAAATGTGTCGATGTGGTTAGAAACCACGGAGACAACTCAAAGAAAAGGAACAACTAGACATGTGAATGTTGACAATGAAGATTAATGGGAAGATACCTAAAGCCAAGATGAGTTGGAAGGAATGTAGTATTTAAATATTCCTTTGTATTTTGAATCAAAACAAGTTATTTATTGAATCATGTGCATGCATCTTGACAACATTCATAATTGAATACTCCAAGCAAGTGAACTAGTGCATGCATGAGATTCATAGGCATGCATCTATTTGGTGGGAGAATCTATAGTTAAAGAGAGGAAGTATATTGAAGGACAAGATCAATACATGGGATAATATGGTTGGAAAAATCTGAGGTATGATATGTATTTAGATTACCTTTTATCTTTGCATAGAAAAAAAAGTTATTTAGCAACAAAAAAAATGTAGATTAATATACTGCAAATTTTTGTAGAGTGGTGATTAGAGTAGGTCTTATAACAGGAAAAATGGTGAAGGATGTTTTGAAACCATCCATTTGAAAAAAAAATCCATTGTGGAGGTGCACCCCATAAATGAGGCTTATAGTTTAACCTTGAAGGAATAAAGGACATTGTTAAGATTGTAATGAAATGTGAAAGGAAGGGTTGAATGTGAAGAGTATCAATGTGAAAGGGAAGAGGATGAGAACAATATATTAGGCATAGCATTGGTTAAATAATTTCCCTACGAATTTTAGATAATGAGAAGCATAAGAAATGGGTTTTGATTAGCAATATACTTGAAAAGATGGAGAAGGGGCATGTCTTAATGCATGCCTGAAGACGTGGAGTAGTATATGATTAAGTGCATGTCAAAAGAAATATAGGAAAACATTAAAATAATATTTGAGTTGAAAAATTTGCATCCAGGAGGAGTAGAACAAGAGTTGATAACGAAGGAGATGTTTTGGTCCCTTTCTTTGGCATTGGTGTAGATAAGGATTGTAAAAAATCCTGTAGATTCACAAGCTCATGCAATTTACTAAAGCAAAGGACAAGAATATACTTCTACTTTCAACCAGCGGAAGCCAATAGGTCGATGAAAACAATAATAGCAAGAGGAAGATAAATCAATGGCACATAACACAATAAATATCTGGGGAAAGCCACAGCTCAAAACCCCACTATCTATATTGCATTAAATAAGAAATCTAAGATGATAATATAATTCTTGTCCTCACTAGAACAATCCATGCACTCAGTATCATCAATCTCCCAGCTCACAAGCAAACTCTTGGCCAACACTTAGACAATTCTCCAGCTCTCCAAGCCCCTATTTCCTTGCGCAATTCCTATGGTTGAATAGCCCATCTTAAAGGGAAACTAGTGCATCCAAAATTGTGCAATCCATTCAAGGTTTAGTTCTTGATTGCATGCACCATATGTACAACTCATAAAATTATACAACTGATAGTACATTGTCCCTGCACTCTAGTCTCAACTGGGTCTTTCTCAAAATCAACATGCACGAGTTTCTTATGAAGGAATCTTTAGTTAACTAGAGTAGCACTAGTTAATGCATTAGTGCACCAACTGATTGTTAACTCACTATTAGTTCCTCAAACAGTTTGGAACTAATTTAACTGAACTTAACTCAGTAAACTGAGTTATCTAATTATAACTCTAAATTAACTCATCCCGAACCCCTATAAAATAGGGAGAACATATACATGACTTCAGAAAGGCTTCCAAATAGAAATTCCTAAGCTAATTAAGTTAATTAAACTTAATTAACTATTTACAAGTTGCTATAAGAATAGAATTCAATTTTAAGTCTTAGTTTAATTCAAGGACAAATTAAACTGGAATTTCTGGATTCTAGTTTTAACATTTCTTATTTCTATTTTCAACACTCCCTCTCAACAAGAAAGGAATTCAATTTGATCCTGATCTTGAACCTTTGGGATGTTATGCATGCAACAATTCTCTCTAGTGTTGTTGCTCCAGCAACTCCAGAAAAAAAAA
>APFE031252150.1:0-14316 GCA_000404065.3 Pinus taeda
ACCCCACCACGTCACCCCGCTAACGTTATCCACCATACTGGGTCCCACCGCTGACGTCATGCTGACGTCACCGCCGAAAAAAAAAGCGCAAAAGGCAAAATCGCTGCTTAGGAAGCCTGGAATGAAAATCAGGGGCAGTTTTTCATGCGCGATTAGTGCTAATCGCCCATCACTAAGAAAAAATGGCCAAAATGGAAAGCCTCAGTCCAGTGCATGGTTTGCAGCAGTTATTTTTGCCCGAAAGAAATAGAAAGCAGCGAATTGACTAGTTAAAGAGTATCAGAACAGAGTTAAAGGCCATTAAAGCCGAGTCATATCGGATTTAATAAGAATCACAGCCACCTAAGAGCTGTAGAACCAACTAAGAGGTACAGATAAGAGATTGAAGGCATAGTGATTGCAGATTGGACAGCAGAGCTACCAAAGGACGCCACATAGCCTCTTTTTTTGAAGAAACTACCCCCAGCGTAACATTAGATAGATATTTTTTACATTACTTGTAAGAGAAGTTAAGTTAATTGCAGTTATTTCCTCAGATCTTCTATCAGATCTATTTTTGTAGATATTTTGCCTATAAATACAGCCCTGAACAATGTAATAAGGGTTGGTTGGTTGTATCTCTCATTTGAGATTTGCGCTGTAAATGTTAAGAGCTTCTGTAATCAAAGATTGCTGGAATATTTGCATCTGAACTAGCTAGTCGTGCTTTTAATGGCTAAAGAGCCTGGTATGGAATTCTCGTGCTTGCTCACAGTTCAATAAGTCTTTCCTCCCTTTGTTTATCAGTTTATATGTACCTGTATCATCTATATATCATAATCTAAGTTGCAGGAAGAAGGAATAGATCAGAACTGGTTTTCATGCCCTCTGTCCTCAATTCTTGTAACTTTTCTATGTTTTCCTCTGAATCAATGATGAATATGCATTCTTAATTGAACATGTTTAAGCTATTTCCTTCACATATGAATGTTGTCTAGGAATTCTTCATTGCCCTATTCAGCCTTCATCCACTTTCCCTCTTTGGTTGGGTGAGAGAATTCTTAACTGCCTCTCATCCCCTAACCTCCATTTCATCTTTGTTTCTAGCATTAATCATTGTGCCATGTGTAGCTATCTTGCCTCATATTCCCCTCTTCTGCCAAAGAAAACACACCCTTCATTTCACATTCATTGACTCCATGCCCAATGGTTTGAACTTCTTACACTTTGCATGCCAACTCTGCTTGAATAGATCAACCATCCCACCAAACTAAATCAAAACCCATATACATCATATCTAGCCTAAAATCATCCCTTAAACAAAGGTAAATCCTAAAAAGGGAGCCCTCTCTGACTGCTGGGAGGCTAGGACCTGCAATCCAAAGCTTGGTTTGTGGTTACCTCGGCCATATTCCCTTAGGAGTCAAAGGGAACAGCCTGAGTGTTAACATAATGGCGACTCCACTGGGGACTTCGATCATCTGTTCATCACTGTAAATCCCCATTTTTGATCAGTTTGCCTCTAGAAAAAGTCTCTTGAAAAATCCCAAAAAATCAAAAAATCTCAAAAAACTCAAAATATTTTGTTTCCTGAAGAGCTTCCCCTTTCTTCAAATCTATTTCACATATTAGCTCAGATCTGTGTTGGTGGACAGAGATCAGACCCTTCAAAGTTGATTTATCCACCTGGCGACTCCACATAATCCTCATAATAAAGACTCTGCTGGAGAAATGAACCCAAGAGAAATATATGAGCAGATCAGGCTTTTGACCTGGATTACTATCCAAGAGGTCATGTTCTTTCTCTTCCATAAAATTTTGTTGTGTATATTGTATTTTAAAAATGATTTTAAATTAGATTTTTATGATTTTCCTTTTGAAAATGTTGTTGAAAAGCCTCCTTGCACATTAGAGCAGCAGCCTCTAAATGCTGCTGAAAATCATCATACAGCCAAGGAGGAAACAGATGTCAAAGCCAATCATTCTATCCTTGTTCATATCGAGCCCATTCAGCCAGTCCCTGTACATAATCCTGTGCCTCGTAAGGTTCCTGACAGATATAAGCCTCTTGTTTTGCCTCCCGTGCTTAATCCTCTGCCCAAAAATCATCCTGAGTATCTCCCAAGATTTGATGGAGAGAATGGTATTACTGCGCAAAAGCATATCCAAGCCTTTAAAGACTATCTTAATATATTTGAAGTGGAGGATGAGGATGTTAGTATCAGGCTGTTTGCCCTTTCTTTGCAAAGCGAAGTTAGGACTTGGTTTAAAGCATTGCCTTAGGCTAGCATCTCTAATCTTCAGTAGTTTTCCAAGCTCTTCCTTGATAGATGGATGATCAAACTTAATTTCCTCTTGCTCATTGAAGAATATAATCAGTTAGAAAGACATCCAAATGAATCTGTTCAGCAATTTTTTGATCGATTCAATCAAGTTTATCATTCTATGCCTTTGAATATTAGACCTCCCCCTGATTTAGATCTATTGCATTATCCAAGAGCTTTTGATGCGGAAATCGAGTTCCGTTTGAGAGAAATATGCCCGTCCACTTTGAAACAGATGCAGGACATAGCTGTGGATGTGGAGGCAAATCTGAAGATGAGACAAGAACGGCGCAAAGCAGAGCAAGAAGAAAAACTTCATGGTTTGTTACAAAAGTTAGAGGAAATGATCACAATGAAAGTTGAATGCTTAGAGCGCAAGAACACATCTATTGTGCAAGAGGAAAGTAATGTTATTCATGAACAAACCTACCACAAAACAGATGACATATTCATACACCCAGATGTGAAGGAGCAGTCTCCTGATATACTATATGAATATAACAGCTTCTCTTCTTTCAACTACTTGCCAAAATACGATGAGTATGATGATGATTATGAGCCTAATGACCAAATCAGCCTTGCAGAGGAGTCAGAGCCTATTTTGGCAAAAAGCACAGTTCAGGATCAGCAGCCTGAAATCAATGATCAACGTGCCTATCTCAGCTATGAAGTAAAGGAGGAAAGTGCAGAAAATTTTGATTTCAGCGAAGGAACTTTACCTTTTTGTGTTGACTCTTTTCAATTTATTAAGGAGAACTATCATGCAGTTAATAAGCAAGTATCAACAAGTGTTGATATTGATCATCTGGAGGAAGCCCAAATCATTGTTCAAAATATATTGCCTCTAGTTTTGCAGCCCCAAAGAGCCATCGAATATCAGATTGAGGAAGATTCGAAAGTGGCTGTTCGTGACCAAGTGATCCAAGTGGATCCCTTGCCTCTTTGTTTTCAGCCATCTGAGTTTTTCGAAAAAGAAGAGGAGCAGCCTGCACAGATCGGTCAAGGGCCATATGAGCCTATTTGTAATAAATTGCAAATCTCAATTCATGTTTTATATGATTCATGTGCTAACAGGGTGTATGATGAAGTAAAGAAGTGCTCTTCTCCATTAGCAGGCTGTGTGCCTCAATATCAAAATGTTGAGGATATCCAGTTTCCAAGGCATGATAGTGATCCCAAACTTTTGTACAGTTCTTCAATTCAGCCCAGCAATTGTATATATATGTTGCGGGACCCTTTTGTACAGTTTCTTGTTTCAGCAAAGAAGGTCAACAGTTTTCTGATCTTCTCAAAAGTTAACAAAGTTATATCTGATGGCAAGATCTCCATTTTTACCACCAGCAAGCACAAACAGCAAAGCTCACCAATGTTTATAATGCTTAAATGGCTGCACTGGCTATTTGATTTCACCTACCAGCAAAGTACGTGCTGATTAGAGTAGGTAGGTAGGATTTCAGTTTTCTATTTGGATAGCAAGCTTGCTACAGTTGAAGCCCGAAGTGAAGGCCCTAAGCTCTTCAAGTCTATTGTCATGTTCATAAATAAAGCAGCCAGCAAAGGGAAGTTTTCAAAGTACAGCAACAGCTAAAGATTAAGGCATTCTGACCTGCTGTTCTTGACTTTTCGCGAGGAAAAGCCATCCCCAAGTGGAGCCACTATTAGCCTCCTACTCATAGCAGGTATTCATCCTTCATGATCGACATTTCTACATACCAAATATGTCATACTTTGCATGCTGCAATGTTCCATATTTTCTACTGAGACCAAATAAGTGTCCATGAGAGTGTGCTAGTCTTAAGTGCCTCTGTTGTATTCCAATTTTGATGATTTATTCCATTTTTGAAGAATTTTCAGTTAAAGGGAGGTCCAAACAACTTAATCTTGGTCTCCCTAGGTTTCAATTTCCTGTTGTAGAATATAGAGAATCATTATCTGTCCAAACAGCTTAATCATGGTAGATTCTTAGATAGGTAGAGAAGCAAGGGTGCTCAATAGCCTAATCTGAGCCCCTGGATGAAATAAGTATAGATGTAGATAGGAGGACAGTAAAAAAGAAAAAGTTGAAAGGCTGGGTTTGCTAGTTCAAGTGCACCCAAACCAAAAGAAGAAAAAATGCTAGGTAAAGTAGGCTGGGTAAGTAGTTTTGTGGTTACAGAAATCAAGCTATGTGATCCATTTCATGTTTTCAAGTGTTATATTTATCCAGATCACAGTTTTGAGGCGCTTTTGCATTTTGATCAGATCAAGCAAGGCATCTCTAACTCCCCCTTCTTCTTATTTCCCAAATCACTCACGAAAATCCCCCTGAGGACCTTGGGATCTGCCCAACCAGTCCTGTTATCACTCAATTTTGGTGAAAAGCCAAGTCAAGCTTTGACTTTCTTCAGTCAAGAGAAGTCACATTTTTTGTGCAAAAGTCATTTCTCCGCAGTTCATTCGCCCCCTATAAACTAATTTTTAGTTCACAAAGCTTAACGTTTCCCCTACACTTCACCTCACAGATTCATATTAACTCCTAACTTTATTATTTAGCTCCCTAAATCATTTCCCTATCCCCTACTATGCGAAAAATATATAGAATCCCAAAAATATTAAGTAACCCTTCCTTGGTACTATAGCCATATTCTTCTAAGTCTCAGAGGCAGTAGTCCATCTGGGGCTCCTACTAACCCATCCACCTCCTAACTGGAGTTAGTCTAACATCTGGTCACACTAACAACCATTCCCCCTCAACCCTAACCTTACAAGACCCATGTTCCTCCCTTATCCTAAAGTCCCCCATTTAAATATTTTGACCCACTCACTCATAATCCCATAAACCCACTTTCCTAAAGTTTTCCCCCCTGCCGAAATTAAATAACTAATAAAGGTGCAGCGGGCCTCGTCCCTTATCCTTCTACTGCCTTCTTTGTTCCGCCATCCATCCGATTGCCCGTGACCTAGATCTACGGTGGGTGGGTCTTTTCCCCTCCGAACCTGTCGATGGTTAGCATCCGGAAGATGGGCGGTTTTCCCGTCGTACTCCCACCATGTGTCACCCTCTCGACTGTGGCGGAGCCCCCTCCTCCAAAACCACCTGTGCACAAAAGCAGTGCACAATGAAACTGGATACCACTTCCCCCTGCATGACGTAAGCGCCATCTCACCCCACTAACGTCATCCGCCATACTGGGTCCCACCACTGACGTCATGCTGACATCACCGCTGAAAAAAAAAAAGCGCGAAAGGCAAAATCGCTGCTTAGGAAGCCCAAAATGAAAATTAGGGGTAGTTTTTGATGCACGATTAGCGTTAATCACGCATCGCTAAGAAAAAATGGCCAAAATGGAAAGCCTCAGTCCAGCGCATGGTTTGCAGCAGTTATTTTTGCCCAAAAGAAATAGAAAGGAGCGAATTGACCAGTTAAAGAGTATCAGAACATAGTTAAAGGCCATTAAAGTCGAGTCATATCAGATTTAATAAGAATCACAGCCACCTAAGAGCAGTAGAACCGACTAAGAGGTGCAGATAAGAGATTGAAGGCACAGTGACTGCAGATTGGACAACAGAGCTACCAAAGGACGCCACATAGCCTCATTTTTTGAAGCAGCTGCCCCCAGCGCAGCATTAGATAGATATTTTTTACATTACTTGTAAGAGAAGTTAGGTTAATTGCAGTTATTTCCTCAGATCTTCTATCAGATCTATTTTTGTAGATATTTTGCCTATAAATACAGCCCTGAACAATGTAATAAGGGTTGGTTGGTTGTATCTCTCATTTGAGATTTGCGCTGTAAATGTTAAGAGCTTCTGTAATCAAAGATTGCTAGAATATTTGCATCTGAACTGGCTAGTTGTGCTTTTAGCGGCTAAAGAGCTTGGTATGGAATTCGCATGCTTGCTCATGGTTCAATAAGTCTTTCCTCCCTCTATTTATCAGTTTATATGTACTTGTATCATCTATATATCATAATCTAAGTTGCGGGAAGAAGGAATAGATTAGAACTGGTTTTCATGCCCTCTATGCTCAATTCTTGTAACTTTTCTATGTGTTCCTCTGAATCAGTGATGAATATGAATTCTTAATTGAACATGTTTAAGCTGTTTCCTTCACATATGAATGTTGTCTAGGAATTCTTCATTTCCCTATTCAGCCTTCATCCACTTTCCCTCTTTGGCTGGGTGAGAGAATTCTTAACTGCCTCTCATCCCCTAACCTCCATTTCATCTTTGTTTCCAGCATTAATCATTGTGCCATGTGTAGCTATCTTGCCTCATATTCCCCTCTTCTGCCAAAGAAAACACACCCTTCAGTTCACATTCATTGACTCCATGCCCAATGGTTTGAACTTCTTACACTTTGCATGCCAACTCTGCTTGAATAGATCAACCATCCCACCAAACTAAATCAAAACCCATATACATCATATCTAGCCCAAAATCATCCCTTAAACAAAGATAAATCCTAAAGAGAGAGCCCTCTCTGACTACTGGTAGGCTAGGACCTGCAGTCCAAAGCTTGGTTTGTGGTTACCTCGGCCGTATTCCCTTAGGAGTCAAAGGGAACAACCTGAGTGTTAACAGATCGATTGTAATTCCCTCTTCGCTCTCATACAATCTCCTCTCTCTTTCTCGCTCATAATATAGATATACATAGATGCAATACAATTCCCTCATTTATAGCAAGGGGTTGCCTTCTAGGGAAAAAAACACTAAATTAAACATAACTTCTACCATTAGATCTCCACCTACTGAATGACCCAAATTGATTACAAAATTACAACATTTTACAAGGCAATTTTACATCTATTTTTAGCTCCGCGGGTGCTACCCCCAATCCCCTGCTAGGTGAGGGCTCCCAAAGATCGCATCTACCCCCCTTGGACCCCCCTTGCAGGGTGCATTTTACAGGTGGTGTTGCCACCACATTACGAACTAGGGTCCAATGTGGTGATACCTCTGAATAAAGAAGATAATCAGGCTCCACACCCAACAATCTCCCACTTGGAGAATGATTATAGCAAATCCACTGCTACTTCATTTGTTGGACAATGACTCCACTTTGGACCTGGTTGTTTCTCATCTTCTTCATCATACTTGAAGACCAATTGAAAATAAGCAAAACCTCAGTTTCTCCCTTATTACAACTTTTGTTAACATATTTGCAGGATTCTGGCTAGTGTGTGTCTTTTTCCATCTTCAACTGTCCATCTTCCAGTGATGACTATATGAAATGGTACTTAAGCTATATATGTTTAGCCTTGGAATGAAATGCAGAGTTCTTTGCAAGATGAATGGCACTTTGGTTGTCATTGTATAACCTACCCAACTCCTGCTTCTTATCCAATTCATCTAGAAACCTTTGTAACCAAATCATTTCTTTACTAGCCTCTGTAGCAGCAACATACTCTGCTTCCATTGTTGAGAGTGCAACAACACTTTGCAGTTTTGAGACCCAAATGGCAGTTGTTCCACCTACAGTAAACACATACCCTGTGGTGCTCCTCATGTTATCACCCACCATATCTACATCAACATATCCCTGTAGAACGTTTGAACCACCAAAGCATAATGCTTGATTTGTGGTACCTCTCAAATACCTGAGAATCCACTTCACTCCCATCCAATGTTCTTTTCCTGGATTGTTCATGTACCTGCTTACAACTCCCACTGCATGTGCAATATCAAGCCTTGTGCAGACCATTGCATACATTAAGCTTCCAACTGCTAATGCATATGGAACTTCAAGCATATAATCCATTTCTTCCTGAGTCTTGGGACACATTTACTTACTTATTTTGAAATGGCTATCCAAAGGTATACTAACTACTTTTTCATTCTAGATATTAAACCTTTTCAACACCTTTTGTATGTACTATCTCTGAGACAATGTTAATATGTGATTCTTCTCATCTCTAGTTATTCTCATACCAACAATTTGTTTTGCAGCACCGAAATCCTTCCTTGCAAATGAGTTTGCCAATTTCTTTTGAGCACATTTATTTCCTGCATGTTAGAACTTGCAACAAGGATGTCATCTACATACAATAACAATATAATATATCTGCCATCATTTTTCCTTTTGAGATAAACACGATGATCAGAGAGACATCTAGTATAACCTTATTTAGACATAAACCTATAAAATTTTAGATACCACTGCCTTGGAGCCTGTTTTAAGCCATACAAGCTCTTATTCAACCTACACACTAGTTTCTCCTTCCTTTTTACCTCATATCCTTATGGCTGCTACATATATATCTCTTCCTCCAAAACCCCATGGAGAAAGGTTTTCTTTACATCTAATTGCTCAAGATGCAAATCTTCAGCTGCTATTAGACTTAAAATAGTTATGACTGAAGTCATTTTAACAAAAGGAGAAAATATCTCATCAAAGTCTATACCCTTTTTCTATGCAAACCCCTTCACCACAAGTCTAGCTTTATACCTTTTCCTACCTCCATCTTCTTCCTTCAACCTATAAACCCATGTATTTTGCAGTGTTGCTTTACCCGTAGGCAACCTGACTAAGTCCCAAGTTTGGTTATGTGCTAAGGATTCCATCTCTTCTTTCATGGCTTGTTCCCACTTCTTCCTAGTTTCTACCTACACTGCTTCTTCATAACATTCTGGTTCACCAGAATCAGTCAACAGTACATAATATAATGAAGGAGAGTATCTTTCAGGGAGTCTACTTATCCTGGTAGATCTTCTAAAACCACTTTCAGGTGTTTGAGGTGCTTGTTGCTATTGTGGTTGCTGTTGTTGTTTTGGTTGTTGATCATTATGATTTGTAGGCACCTTCACTTTTTTTGTGATCTCATCAAGCACTGCGTATTCTCTGTTTTGTTTTTCCTATTTCTTTTCCTACAACTGATCCTTATACAAAACCTTTTCATTGAATATGACATCTCTGCTCCTAATGATTTTGTGTTTTTCGTAATTATAAAAGCGATAACCAAAATCATTAATGCCATATCCAATAAAGGTACATTTCTTTGATTTTTCCTCAAGCTTCATTCTATTTTATTTATTAATGTGGACAAAGGCTTCACAACCAAAAGTCTTTAAAAATGAGTAGTTTACCTTTTGACCTGTCCATGCCTCCTCTAGAATTCCACCATCCAAGGAACTTGAAGGCCCTCTGTTTATTAAATAAACAGTAGTATCTACAACATATGCCCAAAATTGTAAAGGAAATCCTCCATGCAATCTCATGCACCTTGCACACTCCATGATTGTCCTGTTCATCCTTTCTGACACACCATTTTCTTGTGGTGTTCCTGGAACTGTCTTCTCTTTGCGAATTCCATTCTCTGAATAGTAGCTATCAAACTCTTTGCTAAATATTAACCTCCATTATCTGATCTGAGACACTTCAACCTTTTTTCTTTCTCATTTTCAACCAATGCTTTCCATTTCTTGAAAGTATCAAATACATCAGATTTATTTCGAATACAATAAATCTAGGTTTTTTTGGTTGCATCATCAATAAAAGTAACATAATAATGAAAGCCACCGAGAGATGATAACTGAGCAGGTCCCCATATGTTTGTATGCACAAGCTCTAATTTTTCACTCTTCTTTTCTTTCCCAACTCTGAGGAATCTGACTCTCTTATGTTTTCCATGAACACAATTCTCACAGAATTTTAAATCAACATGCCTCAAACCTGGCAACAAATTTCTTGAGTGAAGAATTTTCGTCCCCTTCTCACTCATGTTCCTGAGCCTATGATGCCAAAACGTTGTATATTCTCTTTCAGAGGTTAAATCATTAACAGAATTAGAAATATCATTACATAAATACAATGTGCCAACATTTTCTCCTTTTGCTATTACCAGGGCTCCTTTAGTGACCTTCCAGGTTTTATCTGTAAAAGTAGTTACACAGCCTTCACCTCCCAAGTGCCCTGTTGAAATCAAATTTTTCTTCAAATCGGGAACATGCCTTACCTCCTTCAATAGCCATTGATTCCTGATCTGTTGTTTTATGAAAATTGTACCCATTCCAATGATTTTACAGGGTTTATCATCTCCCAATCAAACCTGTCCAAAATCTCCTTGAACATAATCATGAAAATGTTTCCTATCAGGTGGCATGGAATGAGGCCCCTGAATCTACCACCCAGGCATCAATAATATTTTCTAATGAAAGAATCAAAGTAGCTTGCGACACATCACCTGTCACATTTGCTTCATGATTGTTTTCTTATTGCGCATCTCCTTCTTTTCCATTTCGAGAATTGCAGTCTTTCTTCAGGTGTCCTTTCTTCCTGCATTTCTAGCACACTATCCCCGATCTAGACTTGGATCTACCTTTCCTTGACTTACTGCAATATCCCGGGCTCTTTCGCCTTTCCATTTTTCTTTCCCTAGTCTCTGCAGTCAAAGCATTACCTAATGTCTCACCAAGATTTTATGTCACATTTCCTCACTCAGGATTGCACTGACAACATCATCAAACTTTAAAGTACTAGATCCAAAGCCAAAGTTACTAATGGCCATAACTAAACCATTCCAAATTTCTAGAAATGAGCACAAAAATAACAGAGCCCTAACTTCATCATCAAAAGTTACCCCTACATAACTTAACTGACTGGTAACTATATTAAATTCATTTAAATGATCAGCAACAAATCCACCTTTTGACATCTTCATATTAGATAAACGCTTCATAAGAAATACCTTATTTGAGGCCGTGGGTTTTTTATATAGTTTTTCCAATGCCGACATTAAACCCTTTGTTGTCATTTCCTTTGAAATATTAAAGGCTACCAATGCCGCTAGGCATTGCCGTATTGTTCCAAGTTCCTTTCTGTCAAAAATATCCCATTCTGTGTCTGACATACTCGACGGCTTCTTTGTCTTTCTGCTCAATGGTAGGTACAGATCTCTTTGATACAGATAATTTTCCATCTGCATCTTCCATAACTGGTGGTTTTGGCCGTTAAATTTTTTGACCCTAAACCTACTATCTTCTGGCATTGCTCCCACTCGAACTAGGAACCCTTCTCTCCTATGAGTTTATCAACCAGTTAGAAAATTATATATTACAGAGCAATGGAACACATAAAATATTGCAGAAATATAAACACAAAACATGCATAAAACAAGAGAGACACATATATACATGGTTCACCCAATTTGTGCTATGTCCATAGAGAAACAACCAGTCCTTCCTTTTATATTATCCAGCAAATTGAAGAGATACAACCTACAATAGATTCGTTGTAATTCCTTCTTCACTCTCACATAATATCCTCTCTCTTTCTCGCCCAGAATACAGATATACATAGACGCAATACAATTCCCTCATATATAGCGAGGGGTTGCATTCTAGGGCAAAAAACCCTAAATTAAACATAATTTCTAGTGTCATATCTTCGCCTAATGAATGACCTAGATTGACTATGAAATTACAACATTTTACAAGGCAATTTTACATCTATTTTTAGCTTGGGGGGTGCTGCCCCTGATCCCCCGCCAGGGGGGGCTCCCAAAGATCGTAGCTATCCCCCTTGGACCCCCTAGCATCAATAAATTCATAGTTGGGGTATTTGCCATTCCACAATTTCCTCTAGTGCCATCAATGGGTGCATGTCCGAGGAATTTCCCATATACATTTTCTACGTCCCCATGAAGCATGGGTGGTGTCATATTTTATCATTCAAAGGTTTTTTTCTATGAGCTAGATATTGATGGTGCCCTATAATGCCCTAGATGGATTTGTTTCTATGTTCATGCTCTACTCCCATAGTCAGAAGATGAGGAAACAACTAATGGCTTGAATGAGAGGAGAATAAATGTTTTCGCACACACCTCCTAATATATATTTTAGACATTGAGAAACTAGATCATAGTCAAAGTTTCAAAGAGAAAATGTTGGCACTTCCATTACCATATAATTTGAAATTAAGGTTGGGAGGGGTCAAATACATATGTTGAAACAACGACCATTGAAAAATTTGAATTCATGGATGACATCATTTCTTAATTTATGAGTTTATCTTGGGAAATGACTTTGTATTTCCTCTTAGAGGCATTTCTACACTCTGATTTTCCATGATGGAAATGATGAGGGCTTGATGCAAATACTAGATGAAAAATACTTTACCAACTAACTATACTAGAAATAAAAGTTGGTCACTCTACCTGTAGTATGTTTGAAGTGAATTAGATCAAGCATTTAAGCCATTTTATTTTGTTTCTTAACTAAGAATAACATGCCTTGGTCTGAAAATTTTTGTTGCAACTTTTATTCTGGTAATAGAAAGCAATAAAAGAACCTAGGTGGAATGGTATCTCAAGTTGAGTGAACCATTCCTAGAGATATAGAAATTTAGCCTCATATGTAGGTTTTAGGGTGCAACATGATAATTCTCAAGGATTGATGAAGGGATGAAAAGGCTACCATATAGAGGTTATTTCATGATAACTGATGTACGGTAACTACTGAATGCACCATTCTTAAAGATATGGAATTTTAGCCTCATATGTACTAGGTTTTAGGGTGTCGTAACTACTAACAATTGGCATAGCATGTGAGATATTTTATGTCTCTCTGACTAAGAAAAACACATCTATGGTTGAGTTACTTGATGTTATGACTCTGAATCTGATTTGAAATTTCTACAACATAAATGTTATGGGTGCTTCTCTTGATTTAAAAGGTGGCTTTCTCCTTGTTTAATTCATTACCTTAACATCGAACAATATGGAAAGTATAAAGAAAAAAATATATATTTTGAGGAGAAATATTCGAGGAGAAATATCCCAGGTCATTGGTAATACGAAAAGTCTAGAATCGATGTATGTGAATCTAGAGGTCTAATGTATATTTGTTTTTAAATTGTTTGGGTTGTCATTTACATTGATTATTACAATTCCATTTATATGGAGAAATTATTTATAATTGTGTGGTGTTATTATTTGATTTATTATGTTGTGTATGCAGTGTCCTCAAAAGAAATGGTCTCTATGGCCAAATTCCCGACGAGATTGGCTATTGCTCTACTTTGAAAATCTTGGTAGTTTTTCTTTCTCATCTTGCAACGGTATGTTGGGTTTGGCTTACTTCTTAATGCAGTGGGTTTTTCTTCTAGGAAGGCCCCTTTTCAAATGTTTATACGTCGAAACAAAAATAATAATCAACTGCAAATTGGTTTAAGTAGATTTGATCATATCCCAACACTCAGGCTCTAGCTGAAGGTTTCTATATTATTATTTTTATAGATAAATGGGTCATAGTCAAGTATTATACTAAAAACAAAAATGTATTTTGATGAGATATAATATGATCGACTAGTCCATTGTGTTCCTCTAAATATCTCTCTATTGAAATCAAATAGTTATTAATCTAATGGTTTCATAGAATGCCGTGATTTTATTTCATCTTAAATGTTGCTATAGAGATGTCTTTTACCATGATTTATATGATGACATTATTTTTAAGATATCGAAGTTGAAATAACTTGAACAACTGTAGGTATTGTAGCCTCATGTGGTTGTTAGCTCCTATTGAGGTTTTTGTTCAATTTGTAAGTGTTTATGTATTTTGACATGTATTAGAAAGGAATCACAGTTTCCTTAACACATATACCAAATTTACAGGATTGTGAATAACAACAAGTTAATGGGACTTATTTCTTTGATCTTATCTCAAGTTCCAAACTTGAAGATTATGTAGGGTTGGGAATGCTAGTTTAGGTTCTACTCTCTATTCAGTTCTTGTTGAAAAAATTTATAAGATGTGTAAAATATGGAGTCTAGAGTATATATGCTTTTCCATTTTTCTAGGAACTTGGCACATTATCAATTAAGTGGGGAGATTCCCAAGCTTATCTATTGGAATGAATGTTTGCAACATTTGTAAGCGTATGGATCCTTTATCATTGTATGGTTATATTTTCTTGTTATGAAAAAGGTGTCATTATCTTCCTATTAAGTTTTTGTTATAGCTGCTACAACCACCCTCCAAAATTTTTCTTTAGATTTGTTTTGGAGCCTCCCTACCAACCTTTCATAGTAGCATG